>DWLO01003360.1:0-11096 GCA_018245335.1 Dalla quadristriga | reverse complement strand
GACCCGTGCATAATCAGGACACTTGCTTGTTTACTCTATCACCAATCTTTTGAAAACACTGAAAAATATTGAAGCGCACGCTAACCAAGCATTTTTATCACAATAAATAATGCACTTTATTGAACACCAAAGCAGTTTATAAGTTTAAGGAGATAGGGCTGAACAGGAGTCAGAAGTCAAATCAATAAATGATTGTGTCAAAACATTAAGTAGGTACACAGGCGTTGGATATTTCTATATAGCAGTATATTAAATAAAGCAGATGAGAACGGAAGAACAGACAAAGTTGTTCCTTTGACAAGGTAATGAACCGTAATGTGTTGTCGTGATAAAAAAAACAACTATAAGCATCGTCTGGCATACCAAAAGTTGGCAGGTTGCTTACGCCAATTCAAAGTCCAGGTGTTTGTACAACAAATTACGTTTTGCAAGAAGCGTGGGCTGCTAGCGGATTTAGATTAAACAAGTATTGATTAGATATAATTCTGCAAACGCCAATACCGTCAGGACTGGTCTACTTAAATATTAATGTAATTCCCTTACTTTTGTTCAGTTTGGGAAGTTTACCTGCATTGTAAGTAAATTATTACGAACACGTGTGTTTGCAATCGTTTAAATATTCACGACTCATACAAAATCTGTGTGTAAAATCCATAACTCTCAATTAAGTCGAGCAAAATAAACGCGATTTGTAACAGCGAAATGCGTCAAACTAAGAGGAAAATTCCTTTTCGCTGTTAACCCCTCAGTTTTAAGAGGCACTCCGTAAGCCGCCAGATTGTTGAGAACACAGGGCTTGACCTAGATATCCTAGCAGGGACTTGGGATTCAGTAGCTTTGCGGAGAGGAGATATGAAGGATTAAAATAAGAAGATGAATAATGTCGGAGGCTCTGAGAATTATGTGAAAAGAAAAATAACTTTTGGACTAATCCGCTGAGAATTTTAACTTTGTTTCTACTGAGAAATATTACTATTTTATAATGACGTGGTACATTTCACCAAATGAGAAGCCCTTTAAATTATAGATATCTGAAAATAAATCAAGGGCAAGGACTTCCAACTTTGGGCATACTTTTAAGTTGGATCTGGCGAAATTTCACAAAAGTATGTCGTAAACTTATCACAAAGTTAGCCAAAAGGGATCCAAAATATTTGAAATTCGTTCTCGATTTATTCCAAACGTGCCTGGCTAGGGCTAGGGCTGAAATAAGCGCTGTAGATGGATTATGGTTATGAAGAGATACAACACGATTTTATATGATTGAAAATTATGTTGGCTTGAAAATATACGTCAAGGTACTGTTTATAAAATCCATAGCAATTTGAGGTGACACTTTAGTTCATAAAGATCCAAAAAAAAATCAAATTCAAAATTCAAATGAGTTTATTTCATCATAAGGTAATTACATACACTTGAGAAACGTCACAACAGGAAAAAAAAGACAATACATTCATAGATAACATGCAATTCGTCACTGATCTAGAAATCACTGACCAATTCCCTTCCAGACAACCTTTGGCTAGTGAAGCAGTAGAAAGACAGAACGGTAATTATAGGTGCACGATTTAAATATAGGAAAGAAGGTAAAAGCTAGAAATACCCAAGAAGATACGACGATGACATACACTTACAAAGGAACGTAGATTAATACCAGCAGGAATATAGGTCAGGTAAAGGAACATTACTTAACTAATTACCTAATTGTTATTACTGGCTTAAATATTGTTCCTGTACCTGTTTTATTCAAAACTAGGCAAGGATTGAATGCGGCGAATATGGGTTGTATAATTAGTGATATTTTGATTGTGTTATTAATTATAAATCATTAAATAAATAGTATAGAATAATAGTAGTAATAGAAATAATAAATATAAAGACTGATTCATCTTATATTTGAAAAATTCTACAGTGAAATTACTTTCTATCAAAGTTATTTTTAATAAAATAAAATAAATTGATTACTGTCTACTTTGAAATTTTAAAAACAATTATCTTTATAAAAAGTTTCTTTAGTAAAAATTATGAATGAGGATTACAGTATAGTCTAAATTAGATAGAAAAGCGAAATATTCCGTCCGTAATGTTCGCATTACTGATAGAAGTGTAGTAGTCCATTAAAACAATAAACACTTACTATACTATACATGTATGTATAACACAAATTAATCATGTTAAAAAAAACTTTTTTTTGTCGCTTAATTGCTTTTGTTTCTTGCTATCTTCATACTACTTTAGTTTTATTTAAATGATATCTATTATTTATATTTTTGTGTTTGGTAAAAAAATCCGGACAGTTACTAAGGTACTTGAGGTAAGGTAAGGAGGTAATAGGTTATTTATCATCAATGTTACATTAGTGTCTACAGTATAATAATGTGTGTAAATAAATTTACCTAACCACCAACGAAATGGCTGTTATCTTTAGACAACATTGACGGGAAACCCAACCTCTCTCCGTCATTGAAGAGTAGGTACGAGTACATAGATGAATTGGCATTTCTATGCATTTTCTATAATAATAGTAGTAACGTGTGGAAGATTCCACGATGTTTCCGAAAAATAACTTACAATACGCACTGCTTTGATTGTTTAAAACCATAATTGTCGTTAGATTTTTATTAAGGAATGATCTTACTAATAATATAAATATGAAAATTAGTTTGTTTGTGGTTGTTTACGGCTAAACTACACAGCCGATATTCATAGAAATTGGTAGAGAGATAGTTTGAGTTGCGGAGAAGATCATAGGATACTTTTAAACCCGAATCCCGAGGGAATGGCTATATTTAACTCGGACGGAGTCGCGGGCAATAGCTAGTATTTCATAAATTGCCAAAACACATGGGTATAGTACGCGTTAGGTCAGCGCTGACAATACAACTTAAAATAGAATAGAATATATTTTTATTTGCGTTAGAATACAGCAACACACAAAAAAAAGGTAAACTCAACAGTTAAAATAAATAAAACTTACTGGGTTTTATTCAAAAGAAACGAAAGCAATTTCGATTAGTGTCGTAGTAGAGCAACTATAAAGTAATAAAAATACTGTTTATACATATTACCTATACCATTAATGATTCACCAGTATAACTGTATAAGTAGGTATTAGTATCTTTATAAATATTTTAATGTTACAATTTCCAACGGTATATAATCTTCAAAGCCTTGCGGATAAACTTCCATTAGAATAAAGAGTACGAAATGGGTACGAATACTAACTAATGTTAACAGTTGGTACTTTGAAGTACTACTACAAAATAAAATTAAAAATACGTTTTTATGACTGTTTTCGACAACTTCTCACCTTAAGGTTGTCTGGAATAAATCGCTAGTTACCCATAACACTGCCTTTTGTACATTGTTGTAAGCTATTTTTTGTAAAACTGTTGTATATTTTTTATGGTGCAATAACAATTGTAATAATAATAATAAAATGAGGACATAGGCAACTGGAACCGTCTTGAATACGTTTCCATTTAGAATTAGAGTCTGAACTTAATATGAAATGGTTTACCATACAAAATGAGTCTTTGTTCTTGTGCGCCTGCAAGTTAGTACGTGTTTCACATCCTACTCTGTACGTCGTCGTCAAAATTATAAAACTGGCTGTATCCCACAGTTCCAGCAGAAGGTGTAAGTACCTACTTAAGCTGCGCCATTTATAGACACAAAATAATGCTTTTACATATTTGAGCTCCATATCATTTGTTATAGTTTCAAAATACTTTTTTACTTTGTTTTAGATATACAGTAGAAATGAAAGCACCGATTGTATAATTGCAGCCATGAAAATTCGATGAAAATAATTTTGATATTATTTCCGAAATTAAATCAACTCCATTAATGAACGAGTTTTCTACAATAACGTTTTTTTCTAAATATTTTTAAGCATAATACTGCTTCTTATGGCATGAAATATAATATTTTTGGGTTAAATTATCTGCCTAGCTGCCCAGACCATATTTTCCTGAACCGAGTTTACCGAAGGTGATGAAGCTAATCTGTATAAGATTTTAATTAGTTCTTTTATTAGTTGAATAAGTTGAATTATCCAATCCCAAATATGTTAATGGTTTTTCAATCGATTCACTTTGATCGTCTATAAAACTTTGAAAATCGCTCTTCGTTTTTCTCCTCGTTGAAAACCTTGCGTCCACTAATTTGCAATGGAATGTCGAAGTCAAATTTGCTGAGGGCATCTTCCAAATGATCATATTGGACTCCCATGTTCTGTGTAGAATTCAAGACGGTGGCAGCTAACTGAAACAAAAAGGGCTTATTTAGTACTTCTAGAATAAATATATCTATGAACCGTGAGCAAATCTCAGTGCAAATTTGAAGTAGTTTCGCTTTTACCATGTTTTTCTTTAACCGTGTGTTTCACATTGTGTCAATAGATCCGTGATGCTAATGCAAACATTTTTAGCGAGATAGTAACGATGCGATATTTCGGAATGGAAAATTCAGTTCACTTTCGTTTGTATGGTCAGAAAAAAATATTTCTCAGATACAAGGGCTGGTGAGGTCGTACATCTACTACGCTGGTATTCTACTCGCCGCCATAACTACAATATTACAGAGGAAAAACAAACCAGCCTTTTTTTTCCACGCAAACTATGTGGTAATATATAGGCACAGATGAAATGCATGAAATTCCCTCTGGTATTCTAACGTATACACACCAATTATTATTATTATTACCTATATAACATACCTAAACCAAGTATCACGAAATAGTTGCCTAACAAGTCATTTGGAATTTGGTTCTTTATTATTGACAAACTAACTTTTATAATAAAGCTTGCCAACTGTGCTAGTATTGTGCATTTTGTGTTTTTTTAAAATATTATCAACTTAGATCTAGCCATGTCCTGACGACGGAGAGGCCTGTGTCTGCTGCAGATGACTTCATAAGGATGATGGATGAATGGATGGACTACTGAGAGGTACCTATATTAGAACTAGCGAATAACCGACTAGTCTCAAGGCTCGCTGGGAAAATGACATCGGGAAATTTTAGCAAATGTTAACAAGAGAGACAAGACTATCTACAAACCAAGAGAAAAGTAAATGCGAACAGCTCATCAGTACAGCGGATTAGGATGGTGATAATATTATTCAAGCACGCAACATTAAATCAATGCAAAGAATAACTCTCTAGATTTGGTATCTGAACTATCTAAAACCCTTCCTGTTATGCTGTCGCTACTGGAAGCCACTGTTATCTCTTGATATTTTTATATTTATGTTTTTCTTTTGGAAAAACCGTATCTGCACAGCATGAGCTACTTTGAGGCGCCTCCTAATAAATGAAAAATCATATAAAAGCAATCTCGGAGAATAGCTCTACCACACATACCTTTCGTTAATTGTTCAGTTCTACGTTCAGTCGTCCGTATCCTTGAAACATGGTTTCCAAGACAATACTCGGAGTAATGATTGTGGTAAGTTGACAACAAAGTTTCTTAATTTTTTAAACGATAGAATTCAAAGGCGACACAAAAGCATTGTATTTTTTATGAGTGTGTACGTACTTTCTAGTTAGAGTTCTATCCTAAATGAGATTTGCTTCTAGGAACAACTTATCTTACTAATATTATAAATGCGAGCAATTTGTTTGTTTGTTTGATACGCCTTCACGGCTAAACCATACAACCGATTTTCATAGAGTTTTGTAAAGAGGTAGTTTGAGTTTTTGAAGTGCAATTGATTGTTTTATTTAAAAGGTACATCTTCACAGTCAAATATCAATTTAACATTTCCAACAGAAGGGTTATGCCGACCAATAACTAGAATAAGGTGTTTTGAACCCTTGTCCCCTCCATCGAAGTAGCAACTCAAACAGGTATAGAAGAACAAACCATATTTTGGGTCGAGTATAGTTATTCTTGGTGTATTGTTATAAGAAAACAAGCGTTCGATTGTCCGGGAGCTGACTAGAATGACGACTTTACAAAACTCCAAAAAATTGCGGATAAACCCTTTGCTTCAATTGCGTTTGCAATCTTAATAGAGATTCAGGGTAATGAACAAGGCCTATGTTAATATCGATTAAGACGGTTAAATATGATGATGATAACATAGACAATACTTCATCAAATAGCTAGACTATTGAATTATGCCATATAACTTTATTGCCTTGTATATATGATCTATATAAAATCTCATCCTGTTATGTCGACGCTACTTGCAGGCGCTGTTATCTCTTTACATGTTTGTTTGTTTCTTTTGGGAAAACCGTATCTGCCCCTAATGAGGTACAGTTGGATCGCTTAGTCAAACAATACCCATATAAAAGCAATCTCGAATGATATCCATACCACAGTAACTGCATAGTCAGGTGAAGTAACATATTCATAAAAACATGACTTCTAAGATAATACTCGTACTCGTGGTTGTGGTAAGTTTGCAAAATTTTAAAATTGGTTTTAGAATCACATCAAAGTGTGCTAAAATGCTGTTCCTTACTACAAAATTATTCATGAGTTCTGGACTTGACATCAATGTTTAATCCTATACTTCAGACTTTACATTCCATGAGTTATGTAAGATACAATTTGTGACCATCTCAACATTCAATACCACATTTCCACATCATGTGTTTTGACCTTATGATTGTGATTCAATAGTTATATCAATGGTTTTCTTCAGATCGCAGCCGCTTCGGCGGTCCCGCCGCCGCCGCCAGCACCGCCTGCGCCACAGGTGAACTGGCCTGCACTAGGTGGAGCTAACCCATGGATACCTCCGTGGATGTCTGCAATGCCCTGGATAACCCAATGGACTCCGTGTAACGCGATAGGCTCAAGCTGCATCGACTGCTCGACCAAGCTCGTCTGTACCAAGATCGGTGGGCTGCAAAAGGCGTGCACGGACCCGACGTTGCCATACTGTAGCTTGGGCCAGTGTTCCGCCACTCCCTCTGCGGAATGCGCACCTGCCTCAGCCCCTGCCAGCTCCACGGCTGCGCCTGGATACGTTTCCCCCATAATAGCTTAAACATTGTCCACACTGAACATGTCCACTCCATATACAAATGAACGTCCATGATGACTCATTAGGCAACATCGATCCCAATCAATAAACAAATTGCAATACTCTTGGTACTAGTATGATATTTTCTGCGATATTTATCATTTTAGACCATCTTGGAGAGGATCAGAGGAGAGGCTAACGCTTGCAACAACTGACTAAGCTAAAAGGGACTTATATTATAGAAAAATGTACTATATTAATGTTAATAAAACTGCCATTGCAATTTTATGCAAGTTATTATAAGACCTGTTCATAACCATTTTTTAAAGTCTAAGATTACAATTTACATTGGCTACTGACAACCTTGTAGCAATCGTTTTAATAAATATATAACATGAATATAAAAGTTAAATGTTTCAATGCTTCATCAGTGGAATCCCTTAAACATCTGAAAATTAAACAAACATCAATTGTAATACAAAATCCCACAAACACCTAGCATTTACTTAGAATGGTGATTAACTTAACTTTATTCAATGCTAGGTAACAAGATAATATTAATTCACATGAGCTGAATTATATGGCTCTGTGGCACTCTGCCCATTCCAGTTACCAACACAATATTAAAATCTATTGTGTAAAAGTACCTTAGTGTAAATATGAGCCTCTATTTTTCAGAAAACTTTCTCCTTATTTCCGATTCAAGTACCTACTGCCTTGAAAATGTATAGAAGTTGTGCGACCATACAAGTAGGAAATTGAATCGCTTTGTATGCAATATCAATGTCTCTTTGACAGACGCGTACGAAATAACATTGTGAAGTGGGACATTGTATAATATCATTTTATTTCAATGCTTTTAAAAAGTTGGTAGAATCGTTCGACCTTTGAATAAAGGAGAACTCACAGCCAGAACTATTTCTGTAGTGATGCATTTACTCGTAACTTCGAATTTAGCTACAGCAGGTACCTATCTATTTAAAAATAATATCAATGTCTTAAAATTTCCACTAATTTCCAAATAAAAAAGCCTCCAATAATACGGGCTCCATGGGGGCCTATGAGACCATCTCCCGCTTGAATTTTATGGCTGGTCGGAATGGACCCCAGGAGGTCCCGCAGGAGTCTCGCCTCTGGCTTGCCTTTACTGGCCGTGCAGAGAGGGATGTCAGAGCTCGCGGGATGGAAGTTTAACTTGCGTAAGTCGCGAGTTGGTAAAGTGGGTAAACCATCTCGTAAAAAGCGTTGGACACCTCTCGACACCCTGAACCATTTACAAACATGTTGCCGCCTTTGCTGATCAATGCGTCGGCACGGTTGGGTAGCCCATATTATAGTGAGTGGCGAGGGAATATTCCTTGCGATCCATTGTTATGAGATAAACGGCTGAACACACGTATGTATGTCTGTAATGCCGACTAATTTCGGTCCAATCCGTACATCAGATGATTTCGTACGCCACCGCCGCCAGACATACAAGGAGAAGTGTGAATTCTCAAAACGCACTAGGCCAACATTGCAGAAAAACTCGCAAAATATACAGGTCCCAAAATTGAAATTAGCCGAATGTGGATATTGAGTGTCGTAACAATCTTCCCCGTAGTCGTATCAAGCACAGGTGTAATTCCTAAGCAAATGCATCAATCTTTAATGTCCGTAGACATACCGCCGTTAATTTATAGAAGCCTACAAAATGCTGCTGTTCTGAACACCAGCAGAATAGTCAGAAAATTTCTGCAAAACGATAGTTAATTACAAACAAGCTTAGACACATTATGTCATCATCATATTCTTTATATATCAATAATTATCATCAACCGCTAAGGTTTGTACTTGGCTTCGGCCCGTGCTTCTCTTGTTTCCAGCAAATAAAGCTGAAACATAAAATGGAAATTATAAAAAAATATAAATATATATTTTTAGTTAAAATCTTAAGAGGCATGTTATGATGTTGACGAAATTAATAATAATTTTAGTATATTATAATTTTGTTTTCGAAAGCATAGTTTAAAGATTTTTTTTAATCGGTTATGAATGGAGTCTGGTAGTATTGGTAAGGACTAGAAATTATAAGGCTTATTTCATTTTGTATAAGGCACTTGCACTAGAAGCTTCTGTCAGACAGAAAAAGGTGCAAACTGATATACGGAGCCGGACCTAACAATCGGGTTCCTCTTACCCTCTGTATACGGATCCCTAAAAACGGTTGTTCAGTATAGCAGTCATTTTATTCAACACATACATAGGTACATACGAGTAACTTGAAATAAAAATTGTACCAAACCGGTTAATGAAGTAGGTAGGTACTCGTATCAAAAATGTATAAATTTTTTGCGCTATGAATTTTCTAAATAGCATTTACCAAAATGAAATCTGTTTTTAATTTTGTAGCTATGTGATTTCCTCGCGTCAACTATGGAAAATGGGATTCCCAGCTTGTTAGAAAATTTCCGATTTTCAAAACAGTGAGAAAATTAACTGCGAAAGGGCAGAAAATTCCGTTCAGAAAACAATAAACATTAATGTTGACTTTTCACCGTCGTCGGTAAACCCTATACCTGTGTAATTTCCTTGTTTGCTCTCACAGGGAATATAGATTGTGCTGATAACTGATAAACAATACTATAAATTGAAGAAATGATCATAAAACTCTCAGTATCATACTCTATTTTCTCGGTAAAACAAAACAACTCTGCGAGTACGAAGATGTCTAGGTTGAAGAATATCACCGTACTGATTGTACTGGTAAGGGAATTCGTTCATTAATTGCATTTGAAATGATATATACTTTATACATCGTACCTGCAGTCGGAAAGTGTTAAGTTACTACTTGACTCGCTTGAGTAATAAATAAATAAATAGATCAGAACATCTTGAGGAAAGACCTATGCTATTTATAGTAAAAATAATAATGATTTTACTACTATTAATATATTTATTACCACCTATTATTAGTTTATTTGACTTTCCAAACATTCAGTTCACAAAAATAAAATATTGCATTCAACTATTTAAATTTTCAAACATCAATCTAATTTACAAAGTGAATTAAATATTTCCTTACATTATTTAAATTTAATTTTTTTTTGTTTGATTCTATTTAAAATAGTGACTGGCTACTTAATTAGCGACACTCAACTACCGTTGTCAAGTTATCGCACCCGTTCCATTGTCGTTTTTTCGACGAAGATCGAAAATAAATATAGTTGAGGCTTCCATGACATAATTTTTATTACAAATATCTTTACTTAGCCTCATTCATGAAATTGCAGTCTTCCATCACTCTTGTGGCAGTCTCACAGGAACCCGCTCCACAATCCATACTTCTTGCTCAATAAAACACAATGTTTTCTATAAACCACTCATTTGTTTGCTTTTAATAACAGTATGCCCTATACAAAGTCAGCTTTATTGATGGAAACAAACAGAACCTCGTTATTTTCCAATGCGCCTTATTTATATAATCTGTTGTTCTATCGATTTTTAGTTCACCTTGCTCGCAGCGTGTTTGTGTCAAGACGTACCTCAAGGGGCGGAGGGAGATAAACAAGAGCCTCAGGGAGGTCTTCAAGGGGCGCAAGAAGATAAACAAGAGCCTCAAGGAGGACCTCAAGGGGCGGAGGGAGATAAACAAGAGCCGCAAGGAGGACCTCAAGGGGCGGAGGGAGATAAACAAAAGCCTCAGGAAGGACCGCAAGAGGCGCAAGGAGACAAACAAGAGCCCCAAGGAGGACCGCAAGAGGCGCAAGAAGATAAACAAGAGCCTCAGGGAGGATCTCCAGGGAGTGTCAAGCCTAAAGCTTCCAAGGGTGCCAAAGGATGGGTCGCATGTGATATGAATACAACCCCGAGATATTCTTGCCACGACTGCAACACACGTGTCATTTGCAAGCGCATCGGTGGTTTACTGAAACCATGCAGTGCAAAAAAACCAATCTGTAACAATGGTCTCTGTTCTGCTGAACCTACTGTCAAATGCCCCTTGGACTAATTCAACGTTTAATCTGTCTTATCTCGTCCATTACTAGCCTACTGCTTTTAAAGCGCTCAAGGATATATTAATAGATATACCTACATTTATTTATATTTCATATAATACTATAATATAATATTAT
>DWLO01003359.1:0-11097 GCA_018245335.1 Dalla quadristriga | reverse complement strand
TGTTGGTCGGGTAGATTTTTTAGTTTTAGGGACTTTGCCATGCTGGTCCACCAGGTAGACGGGGTCGACCTCGGCCCCTTTTAGTTTCTATTGGATTATGAACCTAACTAACATATATATGTTTCTTGACGTTAGTGTCGTTCTTTGAATACCCCGAGGCTTGTGCCGTTCTCCTCAAAGGAACTTTTAGTTTAGTTAGTAGATTTTGTAGTTTGAAAGCATATTATTGCTTTTCATATTATAAATTTCAATAAAGCTATACTGTTTGTATGCAGTGAACAATAAACCATTTTATTTTCTTCAACAACACTTACTACACTAATTCAAAGGGTATTTTCCTCGTGAGTCTTCTAGGTCCGACAAAGGAAAATAATCTACAAACATTATCATTAAGATACCTCGCCCATTTTCTAACAGTAACAAGGAATAATCGAGCGGAGAGCCACAGAAGCCAGCCCGTGAATATTCCAGAACGTTCCTGAATAATGGATGGCCAACGGAGCCGATATCTCACTTTTAATAGGATTTTTATGACGTTGTTGTCGAATTCCGGCAACTACCAATAGTTACCAGAGTAACTATTGGTAGTTGCCGGCATTTCTCGGCAGTATACCAGAGTATACTGCCGAGAAATGACTATATAATTTCGTATTTAATTTTGACTACTTACCATTCTACCAGTTTACCATACAAATATATAGTATGTAATACTACTAATTACTAATTCTAATACTACTAATAGTAGTATTAGAATATAATTGAATAGAATAAACGTTTATTTCGGCAAATAAAATACTGCAAAAATATACATCGAAGAATTTCCTAGAACATTAGATTACATTAGATTAGAACTACGAAAAACTACGAGTGGAAACAACCAGTCTTCGTTATATTTAAACAAAGATATAAAATGACGATTCAATTCCTCCGTCGACATTGAGCTTTAGCTTTTCAATTGCACTTTTTACTCCGTTTGTTAGAGCAAGACCTGAGATATTGTTAGCGCAATAGGTACAAGTTAGGAAAGGTGCCTCAGCTCTTATTATTTTACTAGGGAGTACAACGTCAGCGTGAAATTACGAAATACAGAAAATGAAAGATAGAAAGTTAGAAATGGGGGCCCTTGGGATACGGACTAAAAAACCGTTTGAGATAAATCGGTAAGTTAGTGTACACCTGAACACAATTAACCGTTTTTGGAATTTTGGTCTGTCGTCTGCGGTTTTTGTCGCTAATAGGCTCCGAAACCGCTCAACGTATTGTGATGGAATTTTTAGGGATCGTAGAGGGTATAATATCTTACCATATAGGCTTTGTTTTATCTCAATATCTCAAAAGTTTTTATAGTTATAGCCCTTAGCGTCTGTTCCTAATTTGTGTGCAATAAATTGTGTTGTATTGTAATTCTTTTATTTCTTCTTTCTTATTTAATGTCACACTTTATTGCAAAACCTTATCTAGGGATTACAAAGGGCGGACTTAATGCCAAAATGGCGTCAACCCTTAAATTGTGTAATTGGCCCCACCATCCACTTCCACCCATGGACATGTGACAAACCTCGAATAGGACTGTGTCATTATTAGGTATTAAAAGGAGTATTAGTTAGTAAGTATTCGTTATTAATATGACTGTCCACCGGCATCCACTACCTCCAGACCGGAACATAACTGTTGAGAAACAATTATTCCACGTCAGAAATAGGTATGGCGGTGGTACCGGGCGAACCGTGTACAAGTTATACCAGCTGTATAGGGATTTTAAATTTTCAAATTATCTCTACCACCAGACGTGATTTAGTGTGAAGGTACTAAGTGCGCATTGAGAAATATTCTCTGGGGCAATTTTCCTGTTGTGACAGCTAATTTCTCAAACGGAAATTAGAGAACATGTCTGCTACGGTATCCTACAGTCTACCCTACAGTTTGAAATTTCAAGACTGTATAAATCTAGGTCGACATCCATAAAATAAATAAAACAACATGGACTGTATTGTATCGACCCCTTTATTAATCAGTTTAATAGTTAGCGTGATTCAGGCGTCCGCACGACGCCATCTATGAGCACTTAGCTTCACTACACTCTATACGAAGACTAATCTTCAGGTCTGAATTAAATTTAATGGTGTTTATGGATCAGCAAAGATGATAAACTTGGCTGCGGTCGGAAGTTGGATTAGTGACCGCTAATGGCAAACCTTCTTGTGACAACGGTAGTGGTAGTGGCTAAAATTAAGGAACAGAATTGTAGTTTATTTCTGTAGGTATTAGAAATAGTGCTTCTGAGTTAAGATAATTGGTGATCGTGAGTGGCAAATCTTGTTATGGCTACGTTAGTGGTAGTGGCTAATCTAAGGCAAAGGATGAAAGTTTTTTTCTGAATAAGAAATATAGCTTATCAGTTGTTTTTTGTTTGTCTTACTACTTCGCTACTAATATTGCAAATACAAAGGTGTGTTTTTGGTTTGTTACCCATTCACTCTTCAACAGAGCAACGGATCAACGTGTTTAATTTTCATAAAGGCAGTTTATGGGCTGGTGACTGACCTTTTATTTCACGAAAATTTTAATAAAATTTATAATTATTGTTAATTGCGAATTTTTCAATTCCGAATAATGCACGGTTCTTGTTGGGCTTTATAGAAATTTCACGCGTGCGGAGCCGCAGGCAAAGCATAGTAGTGTAATGATTTTATTATTGACATGTATGTATTGTGTAAAAAATTTGGGTCAAATATTCCCTACGGGACAAAAGTGTCAATAAATCAAAATTTTCCGTGGCAAAAATGAAAGCTCTCAGCAAATGGAGTATGTACTTACGTATATACCTACTCGCTAATAGCCACCCTCCTGATTTACGGACGAAACTATCTGGTTAGGACATAACTGTGATATAAATTATAACTTATCCCCTTGCGTTTTAGCGTTCCGTAATCTATAGTATCTTTATAATATCGTTATGTCAGTCCGTCCAATAAAACTCTTTTTACCTGTATTTTTGCTGTAGCCCAATTTTTCCTGTGCTTCTATTGTCGTTACAATAATAACTTTACCCTCGCCATTCAAGTCAAGTGATAGTTTTATTTATAATAATAACAGTAAAACCAATTAATCAATTATTAATTTTGATAAAATAAATTCCTACCCCTAGGATTCTCTGTAATGCGAATGTATAGAAAACACTTTAAACGACCAATACCTGATAGCGAAGACGTGTACCTTGGAATGAACTCCTACAGCGCCTTTGTTGGGTAGCTACATCGCTAACGCGCTACGAAGTCGTCTATAAAAACGGTTGTATGTACTGTGTATGTTGTGTATATTTACGTAATTTATGGACATAACATTATTATGAGTATAACTTTCCACAACTTTTCCTCATCTCCCCAGGGTTGACTGGTAGTAATGCCATAAGACATTATTATTATTATGATCATTTATTTCAGACAAAGTCCATACATTGTAAATACAAAATTACAAATTACAATTGTTCATAGTAAAAGAATCCTTAAAACTATGTTAGAAACGAACATAAAATCAAATTATAATGAAATAAAAGAATGTCAAATCGAATAAAATCTGAGTTAAATTGGTAAACTGAATCACATAAAATTATATAATTAAAATCATAAAATTATAAATTTGAATACATACATAATATATATTTCAAGTATTATTATACTGATATACTTTTAGTGTAAAATTTATTTCTTCATCTAAACTTGAATTATATAAAATCTAAAGTAAAATGCGATTCACACTCAGCCTCTTGCAATACCTGCCTAATATCCAGACGTGATGCAATCATACATATTCAGGATTAAGTCCGCCCATTGTTGCATCTTTTAAGAGGTGACAATAAAGTTTTTAATAATATTTACTAATAGGACTAACTTACACTAACAGTACTAACTCCCAGTCCTCTTACTAACGAATACAAACCAACTATTAATTAAACACCAAATACTAACAGGACTTACTAAATAATAGTTCCTGGTACAGTCCGATTGTTACACATGTCCGTCAGCGTCAGTGGTTTGTGGAACGGCATGCCTTTTCTATCCTCATGTTATAAAAGTGCCGTATTCATAGAGCGTAGTAGATTGCACACAAATGAATTGCACAGAAGAATGAATCTAATTCAGACTGAGCGTCTACAAATGAACGTCTATTGTTTGATCAATGCCTCTTTACCGTATTTGATCATACCTTCGATCCTTGAACACGTAGCGGGCTACTCGTACGCAATTGTACTCGAACGTCTGCGAACGAGAGCCTTTCATGAACGGCGACAGGGATTGGCTTGAAAGGCAGCCAGGCTGTGACGATGCTTTGAGATTGGACTCTCAGGCAATTAAGCAATCGTATTCACTTGTCGTAGGAACTTGGTTTCACTGAAGGTATTATTAAGTTAGCTACACTGTTCGAAGACCGTTTATAAATTCAGCTTGTAGACCAGTCTCTAATGGACTAAACCCATAGCGGCCCACTGCAGGCGTCAATTATTATCTAATTTCACTAATAGGAAATCAAAGCTAGCTCTAAATTAATAAATTATTTATATTTACCAATTACAATCGATCCCTTTATTATTTTAGGTCCTATGACTTAGAATATGTATTCCGTACAGTATCTTAATATAATCATCAATGCCCCTTACTTTAATGAACTCTGTGCTTGGCGTACCTGAAATGTCCCTTGTCATAAGTGCTCACCGAAAACGAGTATGAAATACGAGCATCTACGCAAAACATCCGTACATGAAGCTTATCAGTTCCGACGAGCGCACTTATACTGTAATCAAGAGGATCCATCTAAAATGGCCACCCGGACGATCATAACCTTGGCGTCGTGCATATAAAAAGGAATTTCTTAGTGTGTGGATATAGAAAGGAATATACGGACCTCTTGCCAAAAATCCCCAGATTGGGGCAAACGTACACGATACAGATCTTGAGGTTGGCGCTAAAGAAGAGATCTTTATTGAGTTAAGTGTAACATACGGACTTGCTTCTGAAATAATGTTGCGTTCGCTCGAAATTCCGGTCTTTTTCTTCTAATGTTCTTTAAAGTACTGAAGGAAAACCAAGGTAACAATATTGTTGTAAGCGGTAAAGAAGACGGTTTAAAAAAATATGGTTATATCTCTCATTAGTCTTTCATTATTAATTTATTTGAAATTTTTCAATTTCAACTAATTTCAAATTTAAAAATAGTCTTACATTCTCTCAGTTCCGTTCTTTATCATTCTTTTTATTGTGTTTCTTTACACACATCTACTATATTAGCTGTTGCTCGCGTTTGTCGCTCGCATGTGTAATATTTTTGTATATTTATAATTTATTACCTATATTAGTTGCGGTCGGACCTTGGCTGAGTATCAGCTGGGTCTGTATCCATATTCGTGTAATGCTAGTAAATTAATGACAAAATAACAGGAAGCTAAATAGAACAAACATACGATTAAAAAAAGATATAAAACTGGAGTTGAGCCAGTTAAATTAGTGCTAAGAATCATGGTTGAATTTGCTGGCTGTATGGGGAATGACTTTGAAATGTCTGTGCTAGATTTAAGTAAAAACAGGGTTTTGGTTAAAACTACTCTAAAGCTACATCCAGTAAACAACGAAATATTGTATAAAATACGGCGAGGAAAACATATCGCAATTTAGATCTCACTGGGGGTTAGAGTTTAAGAATGGTAAGTTGAGTGTATTGGTACCAAGAAATAGGGATATGTTCGTTGCAACCGATAATTCACGGGCTGCAAATAGCCCCAAATCCTTTCCGACGTCTTTTGTTCTGTTGCAATCTTAAAGTTACTGGCTTGTTCTCGTTACGTATGTCGCATTCGAAATACGCATCTTTGTTGTTTGTTCGAAAGAAACGCACACAATTGGGGTTTTTAATATTCATTAAAATTAATCGGAAGGACTTTGTTTACGTATGCCTATGAACGTTCGTACAAATAACTTAATAATCTGTCGAACTAATTTTCTGTCTTTAATATTCTAGTTCATGAATGTCGAATTAACCCATCGCTTCTTTACCCCTAGTACTATTTTTATTTAAAAGACGTTGTATCTATTGGGATCTTTTCTTATTTTGCTGGGGTTAGTGGTTAGTAAATTTTTACTTTACCGAGATATACGTCTTCAAGCCAAGAACATTTAGTATTTCCGTTACTATCAATAACTTTCGTATGTGGAACAAGTTCCTAAGCTTTATGGGTTTTGTTCTTTAATATTACAATTCTAAAGTCAAGGACTGTATTTCAATTTTATGTGGCGTTTTTCGGATATTGTAAACCGAGAACTTTGAAAATTTTTAAAGAATTACGAAATATTCATTCAAACTGAAAATTCTTGACAGAAATAGCAATTCGGATAAATCTTAAATAACAAAAACAATGATGATGCTCGAATTGTGTAACCTTGATTAATGAGTGCCTGATGCTGGAGCAGAAACGAAGACTTAAATTTTGATCTGATAATAGTAAATATTGGCCCTGTTAGTTATATTTCTATAATTTCTGGGCCAATCAATTACTTAAATGGGGAAAATTACCAAACAATTGTTGACCACCATCATCCATCCGTCAGCGTTTAGAGGTCCACTGCTAGACATAGGCTTCCCCTAATTGACGTCACTTCGACCGGTCCTGTGCCCTCTGAATCTAGCGGTTTCCCGCTGTTTTCTTCAGGTCGTCAGTGCACCTGGTCGAAAGGCGGCCTGTGCTCCTTTTTCTGAGTCGTGGTCTCATTCGAGGACCTTTCTTTCCCATCGGGGTTGATGCTTATAAAATCTTTCGATGCTGTTTTGAGCTTTCTACGTTCAAGTTTCTATGCAAGTCAGTGATTTGTGACTACTATGTCGGAATTTTTTTTCTATTTGTATCATGTGCAATTTCTGTTCAAAATCTGAAATATCGCTTCACGTTGGTTTTTGCTTTAAGTTAATATTATCCACCAGGATTTTATAAAAATGCGGGATAAAGACAACCTAATTTTTATTGGGACGTCTGTGATTGCCAATAAAACTATTTATTGTTGCAATAAGGTCGAGTGCAATTTATCGTTATCATTGAACCATTCAAAGGTTTCTTGGAATACGTATAGTTTTTTGTTCATAAACCACTTGTTTCAGATACTACTAAGCACCGCGCGATATGACAAACTAGACTTGGCCCGCTGCGCCGCCCGCGTTATAATTGTTTTTTATACCAACGTTTCATCCTCTAATCTAGGTCCTTAGATATTTTTATTGCGATTTTTTTGTATGATTAAGCCATCCATTAAGTCATCCATCAAATTACCCTCTAATTTTCGTCTTTATAACAAGTAGGTATAAAGAATTTAATATAGGCAGTTGTCAAAACTTGTTTACAATCACGCAGATATTTTGCATACTCGAAGCATGGTTGACCACAAACTCTAAGCATGGCTGGTATACCTGCTCGAGAGAAGTTATAAAGTTTTTTTATGTACAATGTAATGTACATTCAGTGGCATTTATGTGACAGCTGTCGCTCAGTAACACTTTCAGCTAATCTCGACTAGGACTGCAGGATTAGGACCTGTGATTAGGACTGTTTAAATCCGGTTTCTGAAAAGCTGATCACCGCAAAAATCAACTAATTGATTGTCAAGTCTCAATTGAGTTGCTGAAAGCATGATTGTATTATTTGATTTGATCATCTGATCAGTTGACAGAGCTGTTAAATCTTACATCGTAGTCTATACAATTTATAGAATTGAATGATTTTGACCGCTAGCGAACCAGGTCACCCAGCGAACTCGCTGCGGAGGAATTTCTCAATCCATTCTTCTTATACCGTGACGACAGTGCTACCGACTATTTTGAATATTCAGTACTACAAGTTGGTAAAGTATATTTAAAAGGACTAATTATATGTTAAGTAAGTTTAAGTTTGTAACTGGGCTATAGCAAATGCACTATTGATAAGCAAGATTGATGTTTATAGAGTCGCAGACTCTACTCTTATATGACATGGCGGCCCCTTTTATACCGAAAACCACACCTTTCCGACCAAAACAGTCGCACATCTTTTTAGAAGAATCTTTGAAAGTGAAACACGTCCCTGAACGATCTAGATGAACGTCATTGTGGTTCGAAAGCCTCGGTCGAGCGGCGACGTGAGGACGGAAGAGGAATCGATAAGCTTCCGTGTAACTACTAGCAATAACAATTGATGGCTGATTCGTCGTACCTCCGCAGAGATCCGAGGAAGTTTGCTGTGATTTTGCTGGAGAAATATCAGGAAATCTGAAGCGTTGGAAAACGAATGAATTTATCATGTATATCGCAATATCAGCGATAAACTTTTAAATGGCTTACGACAAAGAAAAGTAGGGTATGATTATGTCGGATCGAGAAAGTTATTTATTTTAAAATTAAAACGCAAGAAGAACTTTTGCTGATAGCCAGCGACGCTTTGGTGTAGCTAGGGTGCTGATATTAATTTCCCAAATACTATCAGGTGTACGTCTGCCGTTTCGTTAGCGCTTCGGTCTTCAGGAAATAAAAAAGTTACCACACCCATTTCGCCTGAATGTAACTTTAGCAGTTAGGTTATAAAAACTTCGTTACACATGAGGCGTGTCGAAGTCAGGAGTAGCAACCTTTCTGGGGCTTACTACGATAATACTGTCTACATCCAGAGATAGGCATTTTAAATGGGGGCTACCTCCGCTGGACAATCAGTGGTTTCTTAATTAATTTCTCATAAAATCCAAGTACTTTACGGTTTCTGATGCGTACGGTTTCTCGTCCTTACAATGCGAAGTGTAGAAAGGATGGCGGGAAGAGTTCAAGGCTTTTGGAGCAGCACATTATTGGACCAGGATAAGGCATACATCTGTCATCTTTATCATGTGAGTTTGCACCGAGGGACCATGCTAGGAAGTCGCGAAAGAAATTCCCATACATTTAGTAGTAGATAGTGTAACCGACTATTTAATGTTGACACGTTCTGTGAGTAGTTTCAATAAGGCCTAACAATGGAAACTTAAGTTCACTCTTCTTTGTCCGCAAAGATATTTCAAGGCTCTTTTCTATTTTAATGGACTAAACATTTTTTTGGGAAATGGTCACAATAGATACTCAGGCAGTAACTCTTCGCTTTACTACCCTACAAATTCTTTTTGTACATTGCGTTACATAGTTTATAGGGCGATTGGATGATTGCCAAGTCGAATATGTGAAAAACCATGTCTGTCGTATGCAAAGAAACGGAGTATTGACCTTTGCCTCGTGTTTGTAGAGTAAGGCGTTTTCAGTGGCGGGCTATCGGCGCGTGAAAAGGTGAAATTTTATCGACGCGCGAGTGGATGTATTCAAATTTTCTGCATCAGAATACGTACGGATATATTTGTGTGATAAGACCTCGGCTATCCATTCTGTGGACCAAGTCGCGTGAAAAGATCTGAAAATATATCTAAGCGTAAATGTATGTATTCAAATTTTTCTGCCTAAGTATACATGCAGTTATATTTATGTGCTGACGCCTCAGCTAACCACTATGTGGCCCGGGATATGAACTTTCCTGTTATGAATGTTTTCAAAAGTAAAAAGGTATTGAATTGCTGTTCACACTAGATAGGCGACGAAAGATCAGGCAAATGCTCGGCACATACCTGGACTGCGTCTCTCGGCCTCGCTGATCTTCCACCTCGGTGATGGTTCACGAGCTGCTCGATGTTGGGGTGGGTTTTTGAATTCTTGGGTTTTACGATATCGTTAGCATGCGCGCGCGTTTTTTCCGCTTACAAGGCTTTATTTTCCTCGACGCACCACAGATTCGTGTAGTACGAGCTGGAAGCACAGATTAAAAAAGCTGTCATCCGTCACTGTCATAGCAACACCGGATGCGAACAGCAATTGAATTTGAATTATTTTACGATAACGAACCATAATGGTAACGTGTCAGGCATTGTATATTTCACCTCACAATGTTTTTGTCTTTACACACAAGTCTTTATTAAACAAATAATTTTGAATCAATAACTACAGAATGAGTGAATCGATCAGGACTGACTTATCAAAGTGAATCAAATAAGCCACGATGTATGATTATATCAAAGCAACTACGTATGTATTTGCCCTCGGATTTTCTACCAGGTGACCAAGCTTTCAATACAATCTTCAACAACCAATCTTATCAGCTTTGTTCGCAACTAAAGAAATCCGAGGTGACTATTGGTCTCTCCTCTCGACCCATGTTTGCGAAAACAGATTCTTAGTAAAGCAGGTCTTTGACTTCTTTACTTTTCTTTTCTTCCTTTTCTTCTTTGTCCACTACGATTCACGTCGCGCTCGATTACGTCCCGTACACTTCCTTTGAAGTAGTTCGATTTTATCTGATCATTCCCTTTTATATCTACATAATCTGTAAAACTGTGCGTCTCAGAGTTTGAATCGTGCTTTTTCTTAATTGTTATGCTTGAAATTAAGTTATGACTTCGTTTTAATACACGCTATGAAAAGTTTGCGCGCGAGCTGTGAAGAAACCTGATAAATAAATAAGACTAACGTACTCGTATGAGTACTTTAGTCTTAGTTCTTTATTGCGACTAACATTGTAAAACAAAAGGCGGATTGTCTGCCAGTCAAGTATGGCAATGACAACAATCTTAAATACTTTGTTACTGTGCTATTGTGAATGTAATTATGTGTGTTATTAGTATCATAACACATTCATATCATAAGTAATAATTTTTCATATTTGTTCACCAATTATTAGACCTTAATTCAAAGATTGTCTGGAAGAGTAGTATTCTTTAGTCATAACAGTGTGGCAGTTAGGACTCAGTCTTAGTTAGTCCTGTTAGTGTTAGTAAGCCCTTTTAGCAAGTTAGTTAAGGTCTAATTAGTAATCGTAAGAATTAGTTATAGATGATGCTGGCTACAGATGCATTGCTCTTCCTTAGGACGAATATGGTTGCCTCAGATATAGGACATATTCTACAAGTGGTACATCCCAGGGCGAACATTCTACCACCTGTCAGAGTCTGTCATTTTTGACAACTCCGTGGCGCGTTGGTTAGTGGTCCTGGCTGACGTACTGCGGGTCTCGGGTTC
>DWLO01003358.1:0-11098 GCA_018245335.1 Dalla quadristriga | reverse complement strand
AAAAAACATAAATAATGTTTGAAATGTTTCAAATTAATTAAAAAAAAATATAGTATATAAACCCGAGAATAAATTTGACTGTTTAAACGCCGCCAGTTTTCGCGCTCTTTGAACGACGTCACATGACGCCAAAATCGTAACCTAAGACTACACATACCATACAAACGTCTTCACCTTGACATCACGTTTCGATTTAAACATGGCTTTGCGTTTCGCAATTTTAAATTTTGATAAATGATTCGGATTTTCGGATTTCCAAATTTCGGCTAAAATTCTTAACATCATTACTCGTTATTGTATTCATAATAGAAGCTATAAATAGTATAGTATATTTGGAATCTTTCAGTTTCATCTATAAATCTATATAACTTATAACTATTATAACGCCGGCCGCATCTTCTCATCATCGCCAAGGGTTAACTGGTAGAGAATGCCACTAAGCATTGAGTCCGCCCATTGCAGAAATATACAATAAAGCGTAAATAAATATAAAGTGACATTATTGAACACTGTAATTCCCCGTTAGGTATCGTACAGAAGTGCAAACTTATATGAGTAGTAGATTAGGTATAATGGTATCGCAAGACACGTCTCTGTTACTCACCATTCTGTTACGTCAGAAAAAGGAGCGTGGAGCACCGAGGAGGGGCGTTAATGCAGGAATTTCATTGATAAGTAGAGGGCGAGAGCGGGATGCAGCTAGCTGCAGGCCACATCTTGTCCGTGATGCTGTACTATTACTGCCACCGGCGCTAATAACCTTATAATTAATAGACCCAGATGTTTCTCTTGATTTTCCGCTCCAATCTAAAGGGGACTATTCTCAGCTAAGACGCGACTTCATATCTATATGTCTCTCGGCATCTCTATTTTGGCCTCGAAATATACGTCTACAATTCTACCATAACTTGAAAGAAGAATTGTTAAAGTAACTAATCGCTTACACAATTCCTATCACTTATTATGCTGGATATAAATATGCCCCTCGAATCGGAACTGTGTCCAATAAGTCGATTAAAGGTGAGGTAGGTTAATCATCATATTCCTGCTCTTATCTATCGCGTTACTTTATTTTTGGCGCGAAACTGTATATTGTGTGGTGGAAGAATGATTTCTCTAAATGCAATATTCATTCCTCTGGGTTCTTCAAAAACGGCGCATAAAACTCTATGTCAGGGCCGGCGAAGCATTGGTGGTGACTCCCCCGGTGTTGTTAGTGTTTATGTAGTGTTAGGTAGCCTTTGAGCCTATTTATTCGCCCTTCAGACTAATATGAACATTGTAAAGGCCAGTAGGCAAAACACGACTATCCATTAAAAAAACATAAAAGCGGAGCCTTCTGATACACGCATAACACAATGCTTACTAGGATGGCCCCAATTACACAATACAGCTAACTAAATATGAATATGGATATAGTAACCATTAATGTATGAAGGGTATGATTTCCGAAATAAGAAAAAAGTGCGTGTTAAAGAAAAGACTTGACAAAGATTTAATGACAGTAGCCTGCCTGACATCAACCATTTAGTCCCGATCTGTAGTGTTCCGTGATCACGACTCGGAAAATGGAATACAGGTTGCCCTTTGGTCAGGTGGATTGATGATGTGAAGAAGACAGCGGGAAACCGCTGGATTCAGAGGGGACAGGACCGGGCGGAGTGGCTTAGATTCAGGGGAGACCTATGTCCAACGACGGATTTTTAAAGGCTGATGACGTCTATGAGACGAAAAATGACCTCTAATTACAGGTGGTTAACAGGTGGTAGAACCTGTATATAGTTCGCTCGGGGCGATACCACCGCCACACCTATTTCTTCCGTGGTGTGGATGCCGCGGCTACACTTATACAAGAGGCGACCCACCTTAGTCCTCAAGGGTAGCAACGCATCTGAGGCCAGCTTCGAACAAGACCATTACTAACCACTACTAACCGTACTATCACTATTCCCCCTGGTCCGTATAATAACGAAGACTGAGAAAGTAACATTCCTATTAACATCTTATACTAACTGGACTAACATCCCCAGTTACTTTATGGTCCTGTTCGAGGTTTGTCACAGTTGTCATGAGCGGCAGCGGATCGGTGGAGCTGCATGCTCGTTTGCTATATTAACACATAAAAAAAACTGTAGGCAAACAGTATGAACTGTCACGTTTCAAATATTATGTATGCACAATAATCTATACTATAATAAAACTCAAAGGGCACTTATTCTGTACATAACTCATATTTTGTGAAAGATAAAAACGAACATTGGAAGTTGTGGCGACGACTACGCGTCGTTAGTCTCTCATTTTGGCGCGGCGAGGCATCGGCCGTCGCCCGCCTACTCACTGTTGCATGGCGAATTCGACTGCGTCGGCTAATGTTCGCAATTTAATTGTGAAACATGACGAGTGCCACTTCGCAACTAATTAAGATTGATATTGGCTGCAACCCATAATGGCCCACTGCAGGGCACGGGTCTCTCCTCTCAACTGAGGAGGCCTGGAGCATACTCCGCCTCGGTGCTCCAATGCTTATTGGTGGAGGGGCTAGTGGCCAACCTGAGTGTCGGAAGTTTTTCAGGCCTCCGACAAGGCTAAACGACTGTTATCAGACGATAATAACCGTGACCGTCGGCTTAACGTGCCCCCCGAAACACGGAAGCGCGTAAGAAAGGTTTGCCACCCGTCCATTAGCCGGCCGCAATCGGTGCGGCTTAACATTCTCAATGAATTACGATTGACACTCGCCGCGCGACCACGGGCATTTCAAGATTCAGATTGATATTAATTACCATGTCGAATATTCATAACATCATCATCTTTGCAACGCTAGTTTCAGTGTATCCCGCAGTTTTCCTGTTACAAGTATAACACACGGAAATGTAACAAAACGTGCGATGCGTTACTTGTGTAGGGCGGTAAGAGATAGGGGGCTCATCTATAAATTTATTTCCCGCTATTGAAGCTTGTTAGTTGATCTTAACTTCACATCTTGCTTACATTTAATCTAAATATGTTGACTGTAGATGCAATTTGTCTCAATTATCACAAAATCTTAGGATTAAATTATAGTAGGTAGGGAATATGAATAATCATAAATTAATTGTAAATAATTCTTTATTGAGTATATGAAAAACCGTCGATTTTACTAAAAGGTTGTCTATGGAAAAGATAATTTGAGTTCTAATCGCTTTTCTCGCGTAATTCGCGTAAGTATTTTACAATATCTCGAGCCAAGCTGTTATGTAATTTGTATATAATATGACGCTTGCAAAAAGGTGTTTGGTAAAAGATCAGTTACTACAACTAAATACACAGATGAACACAACTGATATTAAATAAAAAACATGTTTGTTCATACACCCTTTGACTACTAATATTTTAAAGTCGGGTACATTTTCGATATGACGTCCTGAATTATCAAAAAATCATCATCACGATGTACATTTCGACAGATATAATATTTAAGGAACTGAAATGGAACTTAGCACCCTTTCCAATCTCAACTCTTTTTGTCGGCGACGCTGACAACCCTGAGTCGTTTATAACGAACTTGGCGCCCATGTATATTTTTAGTGCGATAAAATATACTCGGACGCGATCTCCACCAGACAGCCTTTGGGAAGACGACTTTTTCTTCTTTTATAAAAAACCAAATACGCCTAGAAAAAAAACACATTAACATCTTAGTTATGTGGGCATGCTTGAAAACTTGAACAAGAACGTAATATCGGTTTTGTATAAAACTAAGACATCAATATTAAATAATTTCGATTAAACAACGCATGCCAGAAAGAAAAAGCCAACCCCCCGAAACAACAGATATCGGTCAATTTCAGTTACGAATACGGAGGTCCGTCGCATCCCTGGCGTAGAGGACGGTTCATTAGTAGTTGCGGCCATCGGAGCCAAATCGCGTGGCGCGCGGGGGCATTAACCCGCGCGGCGCAGACGTCGCCGTCACCGCCGCCGCCGGTCGGTGAAACTATTTCACTGAAAAATCCGCCGGCGCGCCGTATCATTGAAGTCAACCTTGACGATTTGTCGCGTCGTCTATACCGCTGCGTGGGAGCCCCAAGCGTATCTATTCATAACCGTTAAGTTAGCCGACGATTTTCGAAAATCGAACAACATTTTCTAGCGAAATGCTGACTTATGTTCCATTTATTAATCAATATTAATTTACATTAAGAGGCGTCTCACATTTCGCATCTCTCTCGCTCGCACATTATAACATTTTCAATGAATGTAAAAGTCTAGGTAGATTACTAGTATACACTTATAGAGCTAACTTACACGAACAGTTTTTACTCTCATAATGGTATTATCAAAACGAATTCTAACCAACGAATATTCTTATTAACGCCTAAAAGTAATAGAATTGATTGACTATCTAATGGCCGGCACTGGATGGTGAGTCTGCATGACGGTTTGCTATTCTTAGCATATAAAATCATGTATTTAGGTAATGACAATTTCCTATCTGCTATGTGACCCTAGTATGGATCCAGGTGTACACCTACCTACCTACCTTTGAATACAAGCAAGTGGTTTTTCTTGTATAAAAATAGTATTAGCGAGTAAGTCTCGAGGTTGAGATTGCAGAGTAAACAAATTGGCCCCACGCAAATCATACAGAGGTACTCTCACCCACAGATTTTTAACTTTACGCTTTGTAATGTTCAAGATTTTAAAATGGAAGAAAGTTCAATCCAATTTTAGAAAATTGAGATTTTAAAATATTTTGATTTTGATTCCTCCAATTCTTATTATTTATTTTTTTAATTACGTTTTATGTTAATCATAATGATAGAATAAAGCAATAAAGCGTCCATAAGGTCTTTAGGGTAAATAACAGCTAAGGTTATCGCTTTAAACCACAGGGTGGTGTGCAAAGTGTCAAAAGGTATTAATTACAATGATAAACGCAACCCCCAAAGTTCGTTTAAATTTAAATATACAATTTTTTAGTTGAAAGTAAATATTATTCTGAGTTTATTTGAATCTGTTTCCATGGACTCCTTCAATCGCTATATCGGTCCTTGTCGTCTAAATCGGTTCTTTACTTTTTATGTCATCGTAAGTTTTATAAATTATAAGGTTTTCGTTAAATGTAATGAAATCTGCAGGATCAACTAGTTTTTTTGTATGTCAACTTTTAAACAGCCGCGTAAATCGGAAATGTAAGATCATTCTTCAATTCATAGCTGCTATCATGCTTGGCGTCTTGCATTTTCGGCTATGCATCTGGGACATTGCAAGACTCGATATAAAGAGTTGATGAAGCATTCCGGCTTCTGATATCTAAATTACTTGGAAGTGCGTCATGTTTCATTTGCGTATAAGAAGTAAAACTGCATTTTCCAACTGCAAAACCGAATTAAAAGATTGCGACTGCAAAAGCACTGCTCCATGTTAACATTTTGCCAAGCTTTATATCAATTAATGAGTATCGAGGGCGTTGTTACGATTCTGTTACCATGATAGAACCATGACTAGCCGGACGGTGGTAGCGACAGTTACCAATAGTGGGATGGTAGGCCTGGAGTATGTGATTACCCTCTCTCTCTTTAGTCCACATCAGTCCGCTGCTGTACACAGGACATCATTCCTATCACGCCGCCAAGCTCCGATCTTAGGCTCTTCGCATACATTTGCTCGCAGTCGTCTTGCTCAGATTGTCGCGGCACCTTGCAGGTGACCTTCGCTCTAGAGTTAACCCTGTCCCTACGATAAATACACCAAGTGAGCAGGAGCCCCAATGCCCATGCCCACATGTCTGCGTGGATGCGGCGCATCCCTTTCATAGCGATCTCTCTCTAGAGCTGGGTATAGAACAGCCTAGCGGGGTATAGAGACAGCCGTGCTATTACTTATTTATTAGCTTTAATAAGCGCTTTAAAAGTTCAAACGTATTTTAAGTTTATTAAATCCTGAAAATCTTTATCGATATTTTTTTTCCAAAAGTATTTTTTTTTAGGTTACTTACATATTTTTAGAAGTGTAAAACATCGGAAACTTTCCATTCATGAAAATGATACAATTTAAACCAGTTTTTAGTCAATAATTAATTTCCGATTAGCTTAATGTGATTGCGAGATAACGCTTTTAAATCCACATGAAGAAAATTTTGATTTAATTTCAAAGAGCTGGTTTTGAAAATGCATAAGTCCAGTATGAATAGGATATCTGTAAAAGAAAAGATATCAAGGCAGCTAAGAATCTCAACGCCCCAACGCTCCAGGTAATGGCCGTCGGTAATGAGTTAGCAGTCTTTCTTTGTTCCCTTGTTATGCAAATCCCTCCTGCTTATTTTGCAAGTAAATGCCCTATCCTCGTCCAGCTAACATTTTGTTTAATTACTCCACCAGTGATTAGCATTAGTAGCAACACCTTACTTAGTGGAAGTAATAAATTGTAGTCGTAAATCGTTAGCCCCATAATATGTATACTTATACTCATAAGCCAAATACGTAAACCTGTTAATTAATTGTTTTGAGGTTTAACGGGCGGCAATAACGCGCCATGGAGAAAGGGACGTGCTTCGTGTAAAGAATGACAATGGAAACGTTGTCGATAGAACTAACAATAACCGTAGTTTTTTAATAAGAAAAAGATAACAGTTGGGTTTTTCATTTACTGGTCGTGCCTTGACATGGTGCGTCCTTAGCCAATGAAAACCTTAATTGGTTTCATCGCGGCGAATCCTCGTTGACCTCACTAATATCATCACGACTTGGAACACTAGTTTATTCTAAGCTGTGTTGAATGGTCCTGCAGTAATCGTAGCTGTGGCGTCTGTCTGTTTCGGCTGATGGTGGTTTTACCTCTTACCAGGCTTATTGAACCTAAAAGTTCTTTTACCACTTTGATGTATAACAAATTTCAACAAAGCCGAATATGAATCGTACGCATATGCACACGTATAGGTGAGCAGTTAGTGGTGTTGGCGAGCGGCGCAGAGTGCAGAGTGGCGGAGAGGAGGGTGGCGCCCGAGTATAATGGGAGTCGGCAACCGCTTTGTGTCCGCCGCTGTTATTATGCAGATTAACACCGCCGGGAATTTGTTCAAATATCGTAACAAGCGCTCCTCCCGGCGCCGGCGCCGATCGCCCTCTTGTAATTTACGATTCGAGCCTCGGGAATGTAATGTGTCGGCGTTCGCTCCTTTCACAGAATTTGGTGTTGTTCCATCCATTTTATATTACACTTATCTCGCCGCATCGGAATATAGATTGGATGCCTTTACTTTATTAAACGAATACGTTTATTTTCGATTTGTGTCTTCACTCTGTTTAGAGAGTTTAATTTAAAACATTGGAGATCACGGACATTATCTTTTAGTTCCTTACGAGTACGTCCCGTTACTAGATTTTTAAAATTGATAAAATAAACTCATTTTATTAAGAAATAAATAACATTATCATCGGATTATATTATCGGTATACCCATTATGTAAGTATATATTATTTTACTTTATAAGCATTTGTCTACTACACATACCTATGGCGCCTTAATTTTATTCCGAGTGCTTACATATTAATATTTGTTCGTTCCTCTTGTGAATATTTGCGCTGAAGTGACGGGTCGGGAATCGCGGGAGTAAAATAAATGTAGGGAGGTGGGGGGTGGTGTGCGCGGGGTGCGGGGCGCGGGGCCGCGTGTCCGGCCGCATTCCTGCGGAGCCTCCGACCCGCCCCGAGCGCGCCGAACTTTCTGCTTTCCCAACAGGATGGAATGCCGCCTAATACTACGTACTCCCGTCCCGTGTGCTCCGCCGACTTGGCTAACTAATTTTTGCCGCGCGAATTCCTTCGCCCTTTTATTTTATACCTATAACACGACGCGACGGCGATTGCTATTGCGAACGCTGTCCGTTTCTTTTGAGTTTTCCTCATTTGCTACAATGTTTCGTGGTGGTTTTCCCTGTTCGAGTTAAGATATAGATGATAGGTTGTTTAAAATATAACTCTACTTGTGTTTAAAACGTGATTTAATATACAAGTGAATTTTGACTCACGTGGCTTGTAGGGCTGTAGGCTTAAGTGCGAAAAAATACAAAAATATTACCAAAATAGAGTACGTAACTATTGTACGTACGTAACTATTGTGGGTAGAAATTTGTAACAATGTAGATCTCAATATTAATATCGGAAGTAAATTTCTCGTTACACACATTTTTATTTCTGTAAGTAATGTTTTGTTTCGCTACATCGGAGTACCTACTATGTGTGTCTTGGCTGTTGGTTTGACTTGGTAACCACGACAAAACCTTGCCGCGATAGCGTGCGATTTAATGTAACTAATTTATTTAACACTGATCCAACTAATACCTACGTCTTATTTGATTTGAAAGAATTGTCTGTTTTGTAGTTCTTATCGTGAACGTAGTTCCTGTAAAGCGAAGTTGGTTTCTCTATGAAGGTTTTTTGGTTGGAAATCAGTTTAGCGGCTTTCAACTTCATCAGCTTTAATTAGGATTTCAGCAAATTTTAACGCATGCATTTTAACTGATGCTGGTCTCATAATTTCCGTGACACTATAGAGTATAGACATTATTATACACAATCTTCGGGCAGAGTAGGTACCTATTCGAAAGCAATTTTATTAAAAGTTTAGTTAATTAAATTGATGAGTTTGAAAAGGGCACAATCACAGACATGATGGAAGACAGTTCAGTCTTTTCTATATTATCCCGCGAAATATCTACTACTAGACTCTCCTCACAGCTGCGAAGGTATAATGCCGATACGGCAATTTAAAAAAAAAACATTCTTTCACCCACCGATTCATACACATACATTCACGGGAACATACTCCCATACACACGAACGTATCTACAACCACACACACACGCAAATCTTACTTTGCAACTTCACTCGTATAAAATAAAATTCCGAAATACATAGTCATACATAAATTATACTAACAATAGCTATATAAAGTAATTTGTTATGTACATGTGATGTGATCTTTGTTGTTGAAAATAAAGTTATTGTTTTTATTAATTTGTAATTGGGAGCATTTAGTGCAGGCTAGCCCGCGCTGAGCCGGGCGGATTCGAGCGGTGCACTTGTTTTTACGCACGCGCACACCGTGTGGTGCCTGACCCCTGCGGAATGCGCCACGTGCACTAGCCGAGCGATGGAATGCGCAACTGTTTGCTTTTTAATTTTTTTCCACCACCATCGCAAACAATAGGTAGGTAGGTACCCTTTAACATTGACTATCCAGTCGAGCGATGATTATGTAATGGAGTAATACCTTTTTTTGTATCGTTGATCCGTAGCTTGATTTTCCGTAGCGGAAATTACACTTGAAGAGGCTTTGCTCGCGGCTGCGTCCGCGTAAAAATCTATCCTATAGGAACCGTGCGTTTTTCCGGGATAAAATTATTTTCTAGGGAATATGCGTGTTGTTTTTGAATATTTATCGTTCAGACTTTCTGTTTAAGCCATTTGACTTTGACGTCGTAAATTGTTTTTGCAATACTCTAAGTACAAACATACAGCTTTATGGCTACGTATAGAAAAAAAATACACTACCAGCGACCGGATCGAGATGTTCTCGCCGTCTATCCGTTTGTTTCGACCGAAATAGAGCTCGTTCGGTGCACGCGGCGGCCGCTCATAAAGCGGGCAAAGGATATTGTGCGGAAGCGAGGCACGCGCTTCCGGAAGATGCGTGCTTCGCGGATGCCCTAGATGCGCTTTTACGATTTCCTGCGCGCCGCCGATTGGCGCCGGACGCCTGACGCCGGCCGCCGGACGCCGGACGCTCGCCTTCCACTATCCTTCTAATATTATAAACACGGAACTTCGTGGGGATGAATGCATTGGGTTTTTTTACTCACGCAAAAACAACAGTACTGATTCTAATGACGTTTGGTGTAAAGAGATTAAAAAAATACCCATGTAGGGAACCTTGGAAAAAGACACATGCTACTGTAAACAAAACATCGTATACCGGAAGAACCCGCGAAAAGGACACAGGTACCTACTTAAAATTTTTTTATAAAGAATCTTGGGTAAGGACACATGTTACTTTTAATAAAAACATCCCGTGTAGAGGTAGAGTAGAGGATGAATATCTGTATCATAAGGAGAATATTACACGGGCAGAGCGTAGGGTAAAGCCTCGTATCTATACTAGCGCCGCTTGCAATTACTCACCTCTGCCATTTCACGTCTTATTGTTATCGCCCATCAACCGTCCGTCTTGTACACACGCATTAGTTTTCTAATTATATTTATTAGAAGCTACGAGTACGCCGTAGCACCTTGCAATTACAAGCACCTATCAATCAGTTGAAGCGCCTATGGCCCAGCCGTTTGTGTCAGTCGTGATCGATGAGGCAACGAACGCGGTCAGTAGTTGGATGCGTGACCGTTAGTGGTGAAATTTGGTGCTACGCACAGCATGTAAGAGAGTTTTTCCCAGTCGAAAGCAGTAATTTCGTCGCTGGCTTTAGGACGGCCTAAGGAACTTCGATCCTTGGGTTAGCAACTATACCCTATTAACCCCCGCTGGAACGATTAAGCATTTATACCCCCGAATTTAGATTCAGTAACTATTTCGCGGGTGACGGACAAAATACATTACAAATAGAAACAAAGGCCCATGTAACACTTATGTGTCACATTAATATGACTGCGTCTGCAAGGTATCGGACCAGGGATACGGGGGAACTTCTAAGTATTATAAATAGGATATAATGCGTGTAGTTTACATTTGATACAAATATACTTTTTTCGAATATTTATCGTTCAGACATTCAATCTAAGCTATTATTTTTTTATTTTATCCTTTATAATGGCAAAAATTAATAAATGAAATGTGCAAAATAGGCGATCGAAATTTAAAATTGCGAAACCCAACGCTATGTTTAAATCGTGACATGACGTCATCGCGCGAAGTCGAGGTGGTAGACGTTTGTATGGTGTGTGTAGTCTTTGGGTCGTCATCCTAAGCTCCCGAAAAAGGGCGGCGTTTGAATAGCTCAAATTTATTCACGGCTTTAATTTTTTTTTAAATTTAAATTGAACCATTTCCAACATTATTTATATTTTAAACTATTCTATAACGATGTAAACAGTGATTTAAAAAT
>DWLO01003357.1:0-11099 GCA_018245335.1 Dalla quadristriga | reverse complement strand
CCTGTGAGTATGCGTAACTCAATTCGAGCCTATGTCTTGTTAGGTCTGTATATCAATATCAATATTAAGCGTGCGATATATGATTTTGACCGTCAATGGCCGTCACTCGGAGGTGGGAATGCATGCCCGTTTTGCTATCCCAGCACTTAAGAAAAAAAAGCATAAGGGTAGTGTATAAGGGAACTTTACGCGGGCCGAGCCTCGTACAGTATAAATAAGTGAATAAACGACAGCAATGTTGGGATTCGAACCTGATTCTGCGCATTGGCGTTAGTTTGCGTGGAGACCGAGGAGGCGGGCCGTATGGTGGAGGGCAGGATGTTGGAGAGCGGGCGCGGCGCCTTCGCCAGGGCGTCGGTGGAGGCGCGGGGCTTCGCCGTCGTGGCGGTCGCGCACGCCACGCTCACGTCTAGACAAGTTGAGTGCGAATTAACCAACACGGTGCGGTATTGTCACATTGCTAGGGCACGTCAATAAAACGTATAAAGCCAGTCTTATAATGTCTAGCCAGACAAAATAATAAATTGTTATTTCAAAATACTTTCGCTGGGACACACAGACGTTGAAAGCTTATGCGCAGCTTGAGAGCACAGCAGCATCGCTACATTTTAATTTATTAAATCAACAAAAACACTTAAATAAAAATAGTTATTATTAAAATGTGAAAGGTGCCGTCACACAGGACCCAGCTGTTGATCGCTGCCATTTCATATATTATGGTGTGTCTCCACTTGCACCGTACGTTGCTGGAGTCTTTCTAATTAGGACACGTGGCGTCACTGAATTCAACTGGAGCGCTTGTCGTACCAAACAGTACAAGCGTAGACGCACCAGAACAGCCGGGGCTTGTGTAATAAGAAGCGTCAATACTAACTGGCGTGCTGGACGTTGTTCTGCGGCGAGTGCTGGATGAACATTGAGGGGGTGGAGTCGGGTTGGGCGCCGCGGATGAAGATAGGGTTGGGCGCGAGCAGGGGGCCTGTGGGCAGCCCGCTCGCCTGCAGGCCTCCGGCCCACACCTGGGGCAGCGCGCCCGAGATCTGCCACGGCGCGAACTGCATCGCCTGCCCGCCCGCCTGCAACCGTCCGCTCACGTTACGCCTACACTGCGTTAAGTCTATGGTTGCTCGAACACAGCTGTTATATTTTGTTGCATAACATTTGTCAACAAAATATCACAATAGTTAATTATTGGATAGTTTCCGTGAAAAACAACATTGACTAACAAAAATGTTATCAAACAATTTGAAACATGTTGCGATATTACTAAATGTTATACGATGTTATTCGACACGCTTGACATATTAACTGGTGTCGGAGCGTCTGCAACATCCGATATGATGTAGCAAATGCTACAAAATGTTAGAGAATGTTATCGTGTTTTATAAAGTTTTATAACAGCTGTGTGGGAGCATTATAAATACGTCTCATTTTATGCCTATACCCTACAATCAATCATCTGTTTTTTTTTAAATAATTATAAAAAGTCCTGATTGACGTTACTAACAAGTGTTTCCACGTTTTTAGAAATTTAACCCATAAGGGGACAACATTATTATAGAAAGTCAGTTTTGACTGCGTAAGTAAGTCTGAAGTTGAAGTTTATAGATACGTACATGTTTTAATTGATTGAGACATTGCTAAGTATGCTGTATAGTTGTAAACAACATAACGCACGTTGTGAATACACGTGTTATGATTTGTAACCGTTAATTAGTTATTAATGTCTAATAGCAACATGTTTCTGCTCATGAGTTATTTAATGGCTTGGTTTTATTAGCTGTGCCGCCATTATAACGCATCTAAGTGAACAGGAAGTGACTTTCTTCTGGAATTATATTATGCGGAAGGCGTTACCGTTGTGTTTTTGCCGGTCGCAGACCAACCGAACGAGAGCGAATGCAAAATGCAGAAAGTAAAACGGAATTCAAACGGACGTGAATGTGGATCATTCGGCGTTCCTTTCGCTGAATGATCTTAAGTTCATGAACTCGTGAATGCGTCCTAAGAGCGTTTACGTACCGGGCGTTTTTATGGCGCGTGTAAGTTCGTTTTCGTTCGTTCGTATGTATAAAAACTCTCGCGCTGGCAACACATGCCTAACTCGCAAGAACGCATACGCACTTATCCGCTCGGTTCACTCCACTGTTCGACTCGGTTATAATGTAATCCGCTTGTATTATTATCGGCACCAATGTTGAGCGCTGGCCTTCGCCGATATAGTTGTCAAATTTAAGGTCCGTTTGGTTGTATGACTTATTTCCTATGTATACCTACATAGGAAATAAGATGTAATGTTGGGCAATCTGCATATATTTCTCAATCAAGGCCACATTAATATACAATAAATAAATAAACCAGGATTGATTAAATAAATATTATTTATTGAGCATTTACTCATAGATCTTTTTGTTAGTTATAAGAGCCTGCACCAATCATTTCTATCTTTCTACGAGGGCAATTTCTAAAAATATGTATATCACCATGCATACCTAGTAAACAAATAGTCAGGACATAATTATAATATGCAGTCTTAAAGACGCATTGAATCGCAGAGCATCGTCAAATTGCATGAGCAAGCATTTTTCGCTGTGGCATATCAAAAATGATATCAGTAGTAAAAGGTATCGTACATCAAGAGTATTTCGCCTCGTTAATTAACTTACCTTTTTTAAAAATTGACTTAAATCGGTTTTTTATACTAGGATTGGTCGCAAACCGGGCACTTTATTGTGAACGATTCCGATGCCTTACACATTATGATATATTTTAGTTATAGAATTACAACGCATTATTGTAAGATTTATGGTAGGTACAGTTAAAGTTACTAATTAGCCATTATTTATACAAAAAAAAACCAGTGACGACATCCATCTTGATTTTTCCCAAAATTATTATACGTATCCTATGAAACTTTGTGCATCAAGGGTGACAAAGAAACACACACACATACATACATACATACACACCAACACTCGAAAAACATAACTCTCCTTACGCAGTCGTATAAACATAACTTAAATATAGCGCGTGACACAAAGACCCATTTAACAAACCACAAATACGTACGTACTTCGCACGCATCGAATACGGCTCAAGGTCGAAACGGAGGTACGAAAGTTTGTAGGCGGCCGTGATTTGACCTTGACGTTCGGAGGGAGGAACTTTCGTTTTCTTTGCTAGGAAGCGAATTACGGCACTGATTTCGAATGATTTAAACTTCAGTCGTTCTAAGGAAATTCAACTAAATTAACCATTTCTACGTCTGCGTGGTTGCACGATCGTGCCCAAGTTCTAAAAAATGTGCCGTAAATATTACATCTCCTACCTGCTATTGTGTTAAGTCGAAGAGGCCAATTGCTTTTTTTGACGGTTTTATATATCAGATACCTCTATATTTGTAAATTATGTGCGCTTTACATTGAATCTATCGTTGTATTGCTGAAGGAATACAATATGGTAAGAAAACCTGCACTTCTGTTAATTCTCTATAATGCTTTCACAGCAGTGTTATGTTAAGTCTACTAGCGCCGCAGGTGGTACTCGACAACAACACCCTTTAATTGCATTACCCCTCTTAATGTGACGGCAATGTACTTAGTACCTACCTATGAAACAGTACCTGTTTTGTTTTTTTAACAGGATTGTATGTATTGTTCATTACTTTCTAGTTTACATATTTTTAACGTGTTGAGTGTTGAGCATCTGGTATTGTAAGCGTCGGCGACGCGGCTCGGCGCCACTAGCACAGCGTGATTGCTACCACACGGCCGACGGTAGCCGAACTCAGTCGAAAACACACGAATGGGACCACTGGCTGTATCGCTCGTTTACTTTCGGCATCCTTCCCGCACCCCGTAGATTTGTAACTATATTCTAACCGCACCCTAACCAACCAACCAGCGAACGTGAGTAAGCATGACACTGTGCGTCTCGCTCGCACGTCATCTGTTTTTTACGTACTAAACATGATTCATTGCTATTCAGAAGCGACATAGGTGCAGACGAAAAGGATTCGGTCAGTTGGTGATATGATTACAATGAACGAGATCGCCGGCAAAACCGGTTCGCGTCATCGTCAACACAAAGGACTCAGGATGTGAAGGATTTAAGGCAAAGTCCACTGCGCCGTGGTGGCCATGTGCGGGTTGGCAGAGTTCATACATTACACAACATTAACACTCTGACACGGTTTCCTCACGATTTTATCCGAAATTACATTATTTTGAAAAGTCTAGCTAGAGCTTTGTATTTAAACAACGGACCTCCGAGTAGTAGGATTTAATCTTAATTACTCGACTATCACCGCTCATCTCTGTTTACATCCCGGTTGGTTCGCGTAGTTCTATCACCGGTTCGCTATCTTAACTACAGGTTCGCGCAACTTTATCACTGCACATCAATCACCAGATCGCTATCATAAGTTTTAACTAAGTGTTCTCCTCGTTTTACCAACGCATATTAATCTTCAATCACCGGATAGCTATCTTAATAAAGGGTTCTAGTCGTTTTACCACCGCATATCTATCTTCAGTCACCGGATAGCTATCTGAATAACATGTTCACGTAATTTTATCTCCGCATATCAATCTTGAACCACTGGATCGCTATCTTAACTAAGGGTTCTCGTCGTTTTACCACCGCATATCTATCTTCAATCACCGGATAGCAATCTTTTGACTGGTTCGCGTAATTTTATCATCGCATATTAATCTTGAACCACTGGATCGATATCTTAACTAAGGGTTCTCGTCGTTTTACCACCGCATATCTATCTATCTTCAATCACCGGATAGCAATCTTTTGACTGGTTCGCGTAATTTTATCATCGCATATCAATCTTGAACCACTGGATCGATATCTTAACTAAGGGTTCTCGTCGTTTTACCACCGCATATATATCTTCAATCACCGGATCGCTATCTTAACTTTGGCTTCGCGTAATTTTATCACCGCATAACTATCTTCAATCGCCGGATTACTATCTTAAATACTGTTTCGCGTAATGTTATCACCGCATATCTATCTTTACGCGGTTCGCGTAATTTCATTTCCGCATATCAATCACCGGATCGCGTAGATCCTGTTAAAGAGCGCTCTTTCTATCAGGTCCATTCACGCTAATACTTAATATTTAAGGCTAGTTGAGACCGCTGTTTAGCTCTATCACCGGTTATCTATCTTCAACTACCGGAATGCCATAATGTATCTTAAAATCCGGCAGTGACTATTACAGTTGTTAGCACTAGCCGCTTTCTGCTAAAACCAACGTTATAACGTCAAAATATAGTTCAATTAATCTTGTAACCAAAATCATCGTTGCTGCCTTCATCGCTGCGGAGTTTAAAGCCGGCACGGCACTTGCATGAAATGCGATTGTTCAGCTTTCCATTTCGTATTGGATTGGAGTGTAGGTTTGACCATTTTAATGTCCAGACGGAAAGTTGGACATGGGGCAAACGGCATCAGGTCCGCACAGATGTGTGCGTAACGCCAGTTTACTTATGCCTCAGAATGTTCGATGACGCCCACATTGACACATTTCGAGTGACCTGATGTAGGTGAAAGCTACAAAAGTAGATTTTCGGTGCTGCTCTGGAAAGTCGAATGCTGTGATACGTATGAACCCATAGATTGGAGGGTCGTGTTACCTGTAGCGAGCTGATGATCTGCGGCGGCTGGCCGAGCAGCGATTGCGACATCTGGAGCGGCACCGCCTGTCCGCCCGCGCCCACCTTCGCCGCGGGCACCTTGCCACCGCTTATCACCTGCCGACACGGCGAACCCTCAAAACGTAGTGCGCTCATATCACCCATCACCCACTCCCTAATGTACCTCTTTTAAAAGTTTAAGCGCACGCTAGCGATCTCGTTCATGAAGGCTATATTTGTACGGAAAAAGAGCAGCACCCCTAGCAGTTGCAGCATAGAAAAACAACCTTATTACGTCTGCATTTAGATCAATTTCAAACGTGTAGCAAAATTTACTTACGTCGTTAATAAGCTAGACAAGTTGCGTTTCGTTCGACAGATTTCTAACCATTGAAAAACGTCGTAAGTCAATTTTGGTTAAGATGAATTAATTGTACTATGTGGAGACGCAATAACGATGTTTAACCATCGTTTCTACAGGATTCTTCGGTTGCCCACGATCGGTTTTGCGTCCCGCGAGTTGGACGGCGGTAACGTGTTTTGGTTACATTGAATTAAAGAAGACGCAATAAGGTGTCTTAGCAGAGAGCGTTCGAGTGAGAGAGACAAAGCCAAGAGAGTGAGAACAGCTATCATTTTCCCCGTACGTAAGGTAAAGCGCTTAGTGATCTAACCGTAACAAAACCCCGGAGAGCTATGTTACCAACTCCAAAGAAGTTCTATTCGCAATCGATCTGCAAGTATGCCGACAATTACTTTAACTTTCTGACTGAATACACCGGAAGAAGCCGGCCAAACCGTACGCAAGCCGAAGAATAAACCACATAGTTATCAAATAAATTGGTGCGTCGGTGACACCGAATGTAACCTCCTAAAGTTCACAGTGTAGGTCATAATATTATTTAGCAAAACCTTACCGCAGCATGAAGTGTCGATAAGAAGTGAATGGGACAAGCGTTGGAAAATAATGACTTGTGATTACCTTATGCATGTCCTGCGGCTTCTGCTGCTGGCCGATGCCGGAGCCGGCGGGCTGCGCGTGCCCGGGCAGGATGTTCGGCTGCGAGTTGATCACGCCCAGCGGGCTGAACACGAACGTCTGGTTCTGTGTGGTCGGGATCGCCGGTATGGTCGTGTATCCCGGGAACGGAGCTTGCGAACGGAAATAAAACGTATTCTCAAACATTGAGTAAGTAAAGGTCGCGAACTCACTAGGTAGGTCGTTTGTGCGCAGCATGGCGAGCGACGCCGACCGACTTTTGTTCCGCGGCGTCTGACGACGTCGTACAACAGGTCGAGCGTCGCGCGCTATGCCTCAATTGCTGCCCAGTGATTTCACGATCACAATGGTCACACACTACGAACTAGCTACTGAACTATAAACTTTAAGGACATCAACTTAGTAATGCGCAAGCTGCATTGCACTCTCAACGTGCACGACGAATGAAATTTCAAAGCGAACTAATAGATGGAGTAGGTTTAGGCGCAGTTCGACATGAAATATGTACGGCTCTAAACCCCATGGTCTAGAAACGTTTTATGCAGCACAAATATGGAACAACTCGTGGGAAATCTATCAGCGGTAGCATTTTACTGGGGTAAAACGGTGTGTCACTACCACAACAGGCAAGTTAATAAGCCGTTTACTTGCATTTAGTTATGTGTTCCAGTGACCCACAGAATAGTTAATGGAATAATTATTATGTGGCCGGACTTAATTATGAGTGCGGTTACGATTTAATATTCAAAAGTTCCGGAGTATTGCTAAAACCTAATTGTTTGTTTGCTTTATGAGACATGCAACAATACCAATATACTTTACGGCACACCGTGAGAAAATAATATATCGAATAAAGAACAAAAATAAACAGAGTATGCAAAAGGTGGTCTTATTGCTAACAGAGATCTCTTCCAAAAAACCTTTTTCAAAACAGGACATGCCGGATTTCAGTACCGGATTCCGGTCCAGCTGGGACATTGAACGGAGATAAATCAAACCCTTTTCATTATTCACTTTAATAACGTAGTTTAGTCAGTCAGTCCATAGTTCAATTGGTATTGAGTGTGGACAAATAGAGTACAGAAATTGTAGTAAAAAACATAACAACGCTTTGACTAGGCATCTGAAATGTTTAAAACATAGCACAATATTACAATAAAATATGCGTCTGTGTTCCCAGACCGACAAAATTCGTACCTCTTCAAGGCTAGAATGAATAATGCTTTTCTCAAGCGCGTCTCTTCGTAGATCGTAGCTTTCCAGCGAGGTCACGGTCAAAATTTTTGGTTATTTTAATAAAATGAATAAAAAATACTATGACATGTCATTTTAAAGGCGATTTACACGACCAATGATTACGTGTTACACTTCGTACTAATTGACCGTACAAATCTTCGATTCGGCGCCGCGGCGTTTAAAGAATGATGGAAAAACTAAAAGATTGAAAATGGTGGACAAGAACATCTTAAAGGCTTCAAAGTATATTAATTTACTGTCTATACATTATTTCGTAGAACTTTAAGTATGTTATGACAAGACTTAATATGGTGCTAAATACATACGACGAAACTCAAACCCTAATAACCCTTGAATCCAACCCCTAATATACAAAAATTAAATAACAAACGAATAATACAGGTGAGAATGGGTGAGATAGAATTATCGAAGCAAAATTCAGAATGTTTGAAAAAAAAATCTCCTTTTGTTAACTTGTACTGAGTTAAACCATGCATTAATAATAGAAATGGTATTTAGTAAAAACAACATTTATATTTTCATTACGTGCCATCGTGTCAGCATCCAAAATATTTATTGTGATGTAATAGAGATCGTTAGGTGGCGTAAAAAAATGAAAAAACTGCAGCTGCATGGTTAAGTTGTAAATTATACGTTGAGAAGCGGTCCGGCGTACAACGATAAGCGATCAAACTAATTTTGCTAATGTTGGTCCGAGAAGCGTCAAAGAAAACTGAAGTTAATCACCAATTAAACAATTAACACGTATAAATACAATAAAACGAAAAGAAGTTTTAATCCCATTTAAAAAAAGACACATTCACATTATTAATCAGATCCGAAACAAAGAGATAATTTGTAAAACTATTGTAAACCTTGATCCGGGTAAGAGAGACCTGCAAAATTTACTACAAACCTCAATAGTGAAGAAGTTCTTGGTTCGATCTGGGGCACGGTTAAACAATTCGACAGTAAGGAGCGTATTTAATTGATGTGAGTACGAAAGTGTGGCAGCATGTCATACAAACATTTGAGATCAGTACGGTGCTTTACTGAGTGAATTAAGACAGTAAAAAGCGTGTATGGTGTTATAATGTACTGGACCTTGTATTACGTAAAGTATGTAAGCTAAATTCAAGCCAATTGCTGTATTCAAATTTACAATTATAAATATATTGAATGTCCATATAGACATGAAAGAACAGTGGCAGGCTTACATAACCTTATTCAAAGCTTCGGGTCAAACATTTTAAAAATGTATGTTTCAGTATGTTTGTGAAAGGATTTTCATCCAGAAATTTTAATTTTATTCATTGAATGTATTTTATCCAATTATGACTCTGATGACAGATACTTGACAGCAAACCGACCGAAATATTTTATCGTAGGGCGCCTCGCTGAAAATAATCTAAAATATGTCAATTAAATCAGTCATAATGACATTTTAATAGAATTTCATACATTCATCATCTTCATCACAAACCATCACCGGCCCAATACTGAGCACGGGTCTCCTCTCAAGGTGAGAAGGGTAAGGCCATAGTCCACCACGCTGGCCAAGTGCTGATTGGCAGACTTTGCCTTTGATAACATTATGGAGAACTCTCAGATATGCAGGTTTCCTCACCGAAATCAGATGATATTAAATTACTTAAAGCGCACATAACTTAGAAAATTCATAGGTGCGTGCCTGGGATTGGAACCCCGGACCACCTAGTAGGAGGTCGAAGTCTTAACCACTAGGCTATCATCGCTCATTTCAATTTCATACACTAATATCTGCCATTGTTTTTCACAACTATTTTCAAATTATTGAGTGGAGTTAGCAGTGGTGTAAACGTTATGTTATCAAATATTACGCAATCGTTACAAAAAACGGTATTAATTATAAAACCGTCATAGTGGTGTTGGGTGGGCAAAGCAACCCTTGGGGGTCTGTGATTGACCTCAAGTATATTATCCGAGGTGGATCCCAGGTGCGTTGCTTCGCTCTACCAGTTGGATGGCGTGTGGGTGTAGTTCGGGCGTTGGTTACAAGACCTGGGAACTTACCAGCCTGTCCCTGCAACACTTGCTTGCCCTGGGCAGTGAGCATGTGCGGAGCCAGTTGATTGCCTGGGAACGGCTTGCCCGCTGCTATCACCTTATTAAAAAGAAACAGTTGTTATAGTCGATTACTTTTATTAGTGTTGGTACACCCAAACGGCGTGTTGGAATTCAATTTAATATAAGTAATTTATCCGCGTCTCGCTCTGTGTCCATGCCAAAAAATCGATCTTCTTCTTTGATTAAAATTACGTATATTTTCTATATGATTTGTCATACGGTTAGTTAAACGACAATATTGTGTTGCTTTCTTAACGAGGACGACTCCTGTGAGGTTCGAGGGCACGCGCCTCACGGTATTTTTCAAAGAACGTCACTAAACAAAAGGGACTTTACCAACCGCCATAGTTAAAGCTGTGAAGGCGGCGGAAGTAACATCGGAACACTACACCTTTCCTTGGAATCCTTTAATACCTTGAAGGCGCGAGGCGGTAGACATATTAATGAGAGTGAGTTTAGAGTGGGAACCACACTTTTCCGCGAAATAAACTGATTTTATGAAACAAAAGAAGACTTAAAAAGAATTTAGCTTTTGAGTACACATACCTGTAATTTCTAACCTTTTCCGTAAAACACTATACTCGTACTTTTTACTGTGTACTGCTACACACATCAAACTAGTCTAAGCAATATGCATCAATATGCACTAATATACTAAGATATATGCATCATGTTACAAATTCTACAAATTATATTGATCTTTTCTTACCAACGGTATGTAACCGGATTTAATTCGTTTTTTTTTTATGACGCTACTTTTTGTTCTTTACTATACTCGTACATACAATGTTGACATGCCATATTTTTTACCAATAAAATACTTATGACTTACCTTTCTTGTTTCAGATGATAACCCGAAAAAAATTAATTATATTATGTAAATAAAAGTGTTGGCAGCCCTAGAACCGAGTTTTTTTCCTCCGTCTTTTTTACACTAGATGATATAGGCTAAGTATGTATTCATTTTTATAAAGCCGATGACTAAGACAGGTATTGTCTATCGGGACATGATTAGGTGTTAACAGTGAATTGGTCAATGATTTCTAGATCAGTGACGAATTGCACGTTATCTATGAACGTATTATGTTTTTGTTTTCCTGATGTGA
>DWLO01003356.1:0-11099 GCA_018245335.1 Dalla quadristriga | reverse complement strand
AAAAAAAAAAAAAATCCTAAGTAGTGTCCTAGTAGTCGTCGAGTGTGCCGCCTGTACCTTATGACGAAATAAATAATTTCATTTCATTTCAGTGTTTATAAGCGAAGAAAACTTCAGAATGACTTAACGTCCAAAACACGTGTTAGTTAATAAGTTGCTAAGTAAGATACTTCTTAACGACTTTTTATAAGTAAGACGGATCTTATAAATTTACTTAAATAATATAATCAATATAAGGTATATGTTATAATAAGGTTTGTAAAATGTATATGATCCATTTGACCTATTTGACCAACACGTGTATGAGCTGAGTTATCTAAATTCTAGCGCCACCCCCGCAGTATTTTACATATTGATAACTACTATTGCGTAGCATCTAAGGATCGTATTTCATCTTTGACTAGATCAACAAGAAATAAAGATAACGATACTGGAGGTAATCATTCAAATAAATAATACTAAAATGTTTCTCTACGATAAAGTTTCAACGATAGGCTATAAAGCATGCGACGGCCAAACTAGAACATGGGTACCGAAGTATATTTTTTTGGTTAAAATGCGATATATCTTTTTGGTTAATTTTGGTTTCGCGAAATGAAACTTTGTACAGAGGTTATAACGTTGATTAAGCACAGGGCGTTCGCCGAAAAGGATAACGTGATAAAAACTAGAAAACTCGTAATAGAGGTACAGAAGAAGTGCGAGTACGTGGGAGTACGCTTCGGCTCCAGGCTTTTACCGTGCCCAAGTTGTGGCCAAGTTTGCAATCACAGCTTGCTGGTTAAGGTTAAGTTTGAGTTAATTAATGACCACATCGCATCTCCGCTCGCAGGCCGTGAAGTCAGACCTTATCGGCGAATATTTACAAACTAGATCTTTCACACGGCGCTGCGGCCCGACACTATGTACCGTTTATTAAGATTCAGGGTTTAGCATCTGTTGAAATCTTTACTAGGATTGAGCAAGGGACGCGCATAAGGCTTTACATAAGTTTGCGTCGGACGGCTGCTTATCCTTCATTTTATATGCGCCAACCAAGTCTAGACATAGGCAAACTCGTTAATAGGGTTTTACATATTAAGTGCCACTTAATACTAAGCTGGGTAGTAACGCGCGTTACTGAATAAGCAGGAAAGATTTTGAGCATATTAAAGATACTTAGATATATAATTTTTAATTGCAGAATTTTATATCGACAGTGGTTAATGATGAGCATTGGAAAGAACTACAACCAGTTTTATATTGGCTGCTGGGTATACGTAAAATTGTTGTAGAAGATGAATCAACTTTCGAACGGTACACTTTATTTCTACTAAATAAAAAAGGCAAATTATTTAGTTACGAGGCTCTTGCTCGCGGCTCTTCCCGCGTAAAAAATGTTTTTCTACGCGGTTTATGCCGCGTACGCCGAGATAGCTCAGAGATTTATTTCGGATTTTTGCCGACTTATAAATGTTATTCTGTGTTATTCTGGTGTATAAGCTGTAACACTGTAAATTTTCGTCAATAACCGTACAGTAAATTTTGTATGAAAGAGAACAAACAAACATTTTTTTTAACAAACATTGATCCTTACTAACTTTCGTATTTATAATATTATAGGAATAGGATAAAAATTTCTATACTCGATTTATTATTAAACTATTTAAATTTCCAGGTGGAACATTCGAAACAAAAGAAAGCACGGACGCGGTATAATTTTCGCGCAGATGTGTGTGATGTTCGTTGGCGTTTTTGACACATTTCGAATGACGCTGATGTAGAAAAAGGGAACCAGATTGGTATGTATTTTAGTGCCGTTTTGAAAATCGAATGCTCTCCTATCTAGACAATATGTTTGAAATCTATGTTGGATCGTTTGTAGAGAATGTAGAGACGTTTTCTTCAAATCCATTATTCATTTATGGAAGAGAAACTAACGTAGAAACAGAAAAAACACTAACTTTATTCAATTTTCATAAAATAAATCACAATGTTTTTGTCTATTCAAAATTCTATCAATTTATCATCACGACATTTCCAACTGTTTCCAGTACATGCGGCACAGATAACATGTTAAAAATGTTGACAGATTAAATAACTTGCCACAGAAAAATAATAAATCGCGGATGTTATCGTAAACACATACATCAATAGGTATCGAACTATACCTACATCAAACATCTGCCGAATGGATGATAAAGTTGCGAACCATATCAAATCCATGTTTCCATATTGGGTGCAATACTCGTGTACAGGTGATTGACCTGCAGTTTGCATAAAAATTTGCTATGCAAATAGTTTGCCGTACCGTTAATAAATGTAAACAATAAACAAAAAAGTTAACTACTCATGGAAAAATTGCAACAAGCAAACATCCCTAACTATTTTAATGAACTTACAAAGCCTTGTCTCTTTTTTACCACGCAGTATGCTTTTAAGTGTTAAGAATAGCATATGGGTTGCAGTCCCAACAATCACTGCCGCCCATCTGACATCTGTGGCCAACCTCGAATAGGACTGTGCTTGGGACTGTTAGTTAGTTAGTTTGCCCTGTTAGTATTAGGCGTTAATAGGAATTTTAGTCATTTAGTAACGGCACAGTACATGAACGTAGGATTGTACCTAATAGAATAGAATAGTTTTTATTTGCCTTTCTTTACAATACTTCAAAATGACAATCGTACAATTACAAGTAATCGTTACTATTTGTACTATTCAAAGCTGGTCACAGATGCGTTGCTACTCCTGAGGACTGAGTTGGTCTATGATTGTGTGCGAGTTTTTACATATTTTTATTTTCGCGTGAAATATTCGGTGGTTTTCAATATCTACCATATTACTTAGTAAGACTGGAATAGCATTTATTTATTCATTAAAAAATACGAATTGCAAGGCTTTAATTAATTTTAATTGTTATCATTATGTCGTAATTCAATAGGTACTAACCTTGTAATTATCATAATCTCGTTACTTAAAGGTCTAAAGTTTCAACTGTGTCAATTGAGTTCAAGCACGCATACACCAAAATAATGAAATAGGTGGTAATGTTGTACGCTACAGAATATTCTGAAACGATTTCATCCTTATAAAGTGGAGCTAATTTATTTGAGTGTGAATGAATACGAAACGGAAGCCGGCTCGCGAAATCCGCGCCTAAACAAGTGGTTGGGGAATCTGCATAATTTATACCCTGAAAAAGAATTGCCTCAGTCTGTTTACTGTGCTCTTGTTGATTTTCCAAGGATAGCTTTTGTTGAAAACGATCTCCATCCCTCTCTTACGTTGGAACATAGAGCGGGATGCGAGCGGACATTATGTATGTTAGATTGGAAGGTACTCAATTTTCGATGAACGTAAATGTCGTTGAGGAGCGTTTACCTTTGTCCCAGCTATTCTGTCTTCTCTGGTGACAGAGGCGCGTGCTGAGGGCATAATGTCACCCCTGCCGTTATTGTGGTTGGTAGGTGCTTGCTGGTTGTGGTGCTTACCAATTATTCTCGCCATTGGTAAGCACTTTTGGTAAGGATTGTGATAATGTAATTTTAGATTAATGTGATTTTATAACTGGCTAGTCCTTTTTGTTCAGCGTCACTGCAATTAGTCAATTCAGATTTAAACTCTTTGACATTTACTCAAACCTACCATACCATATCAAAAGTACTATAACAAATGGCTACGTTGTCACTCCTTGAATGCAGGACATAAATACCTAGTTTTATCGTCCCTGAAATTATTAAATGACATATGCGTTCTATTTTCACAAACATAAATTGTACATAATCGTCGAAGAAAGCCAATTGAATATCATCACTTTTATTTTATTCAATTTCTAATTACCTACTCGTATATTATGAAACAACTAATGGTTACTTTTTTAAAAGCTAATCCTAGCTGGCTAGCACTTTGGCGTAAAGTATCCGAGTTTAATATTATTTGTCGGTCAGTTACTTTTTGCGCTCTAAGCCACTTATGGTCATGGACGTGAACGGCATGAAATTTTAAAATGGGAACCGACGAGCCAAGACCCACGCGTTAGCTGTAGCTTCTAAGAAGCGAGGTCTGGCAATGAAATATGGCTTAACTTGAAAGCAGCATAATACTGTAACTGCTTGAGAATATTTTTAGAAAAATTGATCGATGCCTAGCGGCACTGATTAGAGAATAGCGAGTTAAAAACGAATGCCTGCAAGCCAAACAATTGAATGTAAATGTTAAAAAATCCGTAAATTATGTAGGATATAATCTTTTGTTTAAAAGGGATTAATTGGCTGTTGCAAGTGTGGGATATAAAAATTTCGAGAATTAATTGCGTGATTTTCTCTGAAAAGCTTCTAAACATAGGTTCCTAAACATAGGTTTATCCTTTTAATTTTTTCTTATTTCATTTAAAAGAGTAGTAACATAACAAGAGTTGTACGTGCCGACGCCCACGTGTTAGCTCTTTTGCTTCTTGGAAGTGCTTCGAATGAAATATGATTTTATAAAAGGACTAAAAGGCGAATAATAAAAAGGCATAATATTGTACGCTCCAACCTTATTAGGGCACACCTACACGCCGCGGATTATAAATCCGTTAAATGTAGGCTTCCTTTGATTCATTTAGGTATATTTTTTTATATTTTATGCCTTGCTTTTAAGTCAATTTCTTTTGCATACAGCCAGTATTTTATCGTACAGTTATATAGTTAATCAATCTTTGTTTCGGTCTTAATTTCTGTAGCATTCTACCTGCGTATTTAAGTCTTCTTTTACACGATTCACATGATGATGTTTATACCACAAACCATGCTTTTTAAGAACGCACCTTTAAATATTACTTTAGTACATGAGTAAAACGTATGTTTAACTCATTACTTAGTTCTTTGCGTTCCATAATTAAATATTTAACGTCTCGTTCGTCCATTCACTTGTTCGTGCTCATTGTACGCCGGTCCCAATTTGCCTTCAGAATCTCTGGGACTTCGCCGAATGGATTGTAAACATTTTTTCCCCATTCCTTTTCGATTTTATGAGTCAACAGCGACTTTTAGAATTGCCTTTATAGGCTCCTAGTACCTTCCCTACATATATTTGAATTATTAAATTGAATCCCTACTTCATGTGAATCTCGTGGATTTCCTCCTCCGACTGAATGTATTGAAATATATTCCTTGGATGCAGGAGTTTTTTCTGTTGCCTTAAATTTTATGATACGTACTCACGTCAGATTACGTCTTTGCTCATGGAGGATTGAGGTCACACTTACCTGTAATGAAAAAAAACAATATTAGGTATTTTTGGAGAAACTAAATTAAACACGTTTCACCTTTAGAAACTGAGGATCTTACACCAAATAGGTACAGGTACACAATTGATATGTAAGGAGTAACATAAAATAGCTGATCATATTTCGACAAAATATGCAGGCTAGACATAGGCTAGACATGAACTGCTAGGCTAACAGTATAGATACCCCATGTTTAATGCAATAAATCTCATGCTAGATTGATAACAGAAAATCAATGTAATTCCTCACCAAATCAGTTATCGCTCTATCTACTCCCGCTATCAGTTTAGGTTTATACGCTAGCTAGCGGGAATCGACCCTGAGACTAATATCGGAAACCTAACAATATTTAACGGTGAATTGAATTTAAACGTTTATAATAATAGAGAAGCATAGCTTTCTTTTATAGCATAGTGCGACATGTTGGGTTTTCGCTTATTTTCTGATGCTTCTCAAATAAGTTTTCAGTCTTGAAAGTATAGAAGATGGAATCTTGAGTAAGTTACCTATATATTTTTTAGATTAAATCTTAGATTTGTAAAGTTTCTATCAAATAATTTTATTGAATCGCCATTTATCGAAAAATGTTCCAATCAAAATATTATAGTTACGATTTGGGGAAACAAATTAGCAATTTTATGTTAAAATATATCGATAGATTCCGTGAAAAGTATTTACTTGGATTTAATATTATAATCCTCATTTAAACAGCTATTGGGTTTACCGGAATATTTAAGGCACTGGAAAATGCTTGTTTTTTATTCGTGTCTCCACAGTCCAGGGTCGCTAATGGTTTGCAACCAACAGGATTATTTGAAACTATATAACCAATGCAATACAGATAATTCAAATGGACCTGGCGTACGCCAAGGAACATTAAGACAAGTATGCACAAATCGTTCCACTTTTAATTTTTCAATTTATCTCAATCCCGAGACCATTCCGGCCGGACCATTTATTTTGACTGCATTAACCGACAGAAATTAATGCTAGACGTATAATTACCTACCCACGCTTAGTAAAAAGCGTTCTCAGTTTCGCAATCGGCGCGCCTCCCACGCGACTCTGTCTGGTCCTTAGAACAAGTGAAGTATTTGCACGAAAAGGGACTTTTATAAGATTAAAATGTTGTCGGATTTGCATTGACGCGATAAGAGCATAATGAGAGGTTGGCTGCGGTGCCGGCCGGCGCCTATAGATCACGCTAGATGGCGCCAGGGAGCCGCCGTTGCGCAATGCTCGGTCGCATGCAACGGTCGCTCGATCATAGATCAATGCAATTAATTTTCGCACTGATGGGGACTACGGAAATTGATTAACCGAACAATGAGGATTAGTGCTATCTATCACCACTTTCACCGATTACTGATTTCATGAACCATGCTGTGTAATTCGCGCGAAAGCTGCCAAACGTGATTTCACGTATACAAAATCACGCCTTCTAAGCCAACGGATTATTTTATTAATATCGACTCTTTTTCTTAATTGTAGCTACTTGCTGGAGCTCGTAGATTCGTGTCACAAACGAATACGAGAAGTGTTAGGACATGGTGTAGGTTCAGGGTGAACTCGTCAGGTATTGATATCAGATATCCGGCTCGAAGGACCAAAAATATATATGTGTGCGGCATATATATTTAGAGGATGCAGGTCATGCAATAAAACGCATGTGATTCGCGGGAAGCCTTTTTTTGAACTGTCTTTGATGATTTCAAAGACATTAAATATGCAATGCTAGGCAGAATGTGCGAGTTGACTCGTACAGGAGGTTTTCTTTCGTTTTCAAAATATATGTTCTCGTAACTTGGTTGTTGTGTTGTCAGGGATTCTGGTATTGGACACTGGAAGGTCCGCCGCGGTTAGATAGTTTACCACCATTCTATCACCAAATACTATTCCATCACCATTATCAGTAACCCGTTACCGGCCATCTACTAAGCCCGGCAGCTTTCAGTATGAAAAATCTACTGAAGGAGTTACGAGTAATACAACATGCCTGACTAGGATTATCACGTTTCTCACCATCCGATAGCTAATCTCTGGCGAGTGCGTAGCCTCTCCAGTAGCGCTTGTTAGCGAGTGTGTTGTAAATCCTTTATTGTTTATTACCGCAATCTGCTAACCGATTATTACCTCAGCTCTAGCCTTAAGGTTCAGCTCGATCATTGAATTAAAATAACCGCCCGCGTTAGAAGTTTAGATAGAAGTTATAATGCAGAAGATTGATTGTTTTCGCGTGGAGTAATGCAGGAAACGTAGCGCTTATAGCCTCGCAGCTTGTCAATTGATCGACAAAGTTACGCAATTCGGCCGCGGTCGCGGGTTTGATGCGGATGCGTTTGGGTGGAAAACGGAAAACGGTTCCGAGCTTTAAAGGCTACGTTTAGGAGTTGGTAGATATTGGTTGTTATTGATAGATAGCAGTTGCTAGGCTTTGTCAGAGGTATCTGTGTAGCCTAATTACTTCCTAAACTACCACCAGTCCGCACTGGAGCAGTGTGGTAGGATATGCTTCAAAGCCTTTCTTAGTTGAGACCTGTAGTTTGTAAGCTTTGTCTGTCTGTTTGTAAGTTTGTTTGTCTATATCGTCGCTCCCGACCCGATGTTTTAACGTAGTGGGTTTTTTTTTTAATTTGAATGTTCCTAATCTACTTCCTTAACCCTTCATACTACACAGAGAGTGTACCTTAAGTTATGAGCTACTCAAGAGCAGTTCAGAATGCTAACAAGGCGACGAGTACCGTGAATATGCAAAGCGCATGCATGCGTACCTATGCACGTGGATGCACATGGATGTGTAAGTAATGTTTGCGAAGTGTCGAATTGCGTGCACTGCGCAAATACGAGCGTACAGGTGTCTGCAAGCGTCTCGGTTTAATTATCTCTGTGGGTATTGACTTGTTCGCTATTGTTTAATTTGCAATAAGGCAGGTATTAATGATGAATCGTAGCGTAGGGAGATAGGGAGACACTATACACGTTGTTACGATGTCATTAAAAGGATAGCGGGGCCACACTGTACACACTGTTGCAAAGGATTGAGCAAAATGACTATCCTTTTAGGTCTTTCTTTGTGAAGGGTATCTCGGAGATAAAAATCAATAAAATTGAAAAATCTATCATGAAATTAATATTAATGTGATATTTATAATAATACATACTATGATATTTAAAAATTTAAAATAATTCTATTAACTAAATACGAAATCTAATTTTTTTTTTAAATGCTAATAAATGAATTCAATACCTGTATCACAGAATTTTACAAAATAAGTCTTTTTTACATTGTCATTGGTATTTTGGTTTAGCGTAAAAAATACTGTTTTTTATTTATTTTATTGATGAATCAGACGGAAAATGTTATATTGTCGCTGTGTCCAAAGTTGCAACCCATCACTGGCCCGCTACTGAGCACAGGCACGCTGTTCCTCACGATGCGCACCATCTCCGTAAACAAAGTGATTTTAAGTTGCTTCAAACGAACATAACTGTGAAAGTTCAGAGTTGATCTGATTATTAATAACTAAACTAATACTAATAGGTAAATCTGAATTAGCCCCCAGTATAGAATAGCTCAGATTAAGGGCAACCTGTCTTGTAAAATAATTAATGACAGACACTCCCAATTACAATAGCAAAAACATTTTATCGCACATATCTGCCATAAGGATAGCCATTCACGGCGCGACCGGCAATGCGCCCAGTGCGACTCGAGTTTCATTCCTTACAATAGCTAACGCTGTTCCATATAAAGAAATGCAATTGGAAATGAAATAGCCGACCAAAGTCCCATAAAGACGGGGCTCTCGATGCCCTGAAATAAAGTTAATTGCTCGTAAACTGTAGAATGTGTCCCGGCCGCCATCTTGGAAATCTCTGGACATGTTTTAAGTATGCTTGCAGTTTAATTCAGTTTATTGTTGTTGGTCCAATTCGGTGCGCTTGCCAGAAAATTGGATGGAAGCAACTTGGCACTTTAGTGCAGGTAGGGGACTTATTATAAAATTGTTTAATTTTATTGTTTTTCTGAATTTTGTTGCACGAAAATTGAACTTGTATTGTATAGGTACATATTTGTTTAACTAGCTTTACAATTTTACCATTGATTAGGTGCACGACAATTTTATTGAATTAAATCATTACTAATATTATATGTGAAAATGTGTTTGTTGGTTTGTCCTTCTTTCAAACTGCAACAGAGCGACGGATCAACGTCATAGTTTATGGGCTGGAGAGTGAGATAGGCTACTTTTTATCCCGGAAAAATGCACGGTTCCTGTAGGACAGATAAGGGAATAAAAATAAATAAACGAGCGGAATGACAACATTCAATAATTATATTATGTTCCAGGAGTTTTATTTTTGAACTTTTATCCTAGTTTTGTTTAGAAGCATTCACACGTTCCAGTTAAACTAATAGCCACCTAGACTGACAGATATTATATTCGCGTCAAGATAAAACTTTTTTTAATTTTTAATATGATAATAATAGCAAACCTGCATGCAATCAAATTGTGCGAGGGACTTTTAGTTACGTAGTCCTGGTAGTATAAGGCGATAATAGGAATATCTGAATATTGGACCGAAATTAGTTGGGCGATCCCGATAAATCAACGTTAGTACAGCCGCGTACCCACTTAAAAAACGGAATATCCTTAGTAGAAATGTGGGAGTTAGGACTGTTAGTTCAATAATCCTGTTGTAAATATTGGTTATCCCAGTTAGTAACCCTTAGTATATTTGGGTTATTCAAAGCTGGACACAGATGCGTTGCTATCCCGGATGACTAAGGTGGTCGCCTCTAGTATAAATGTAACCTTCTTGTATAAACCGGTCACACATTGGCGACTTAAGGTTGCCTAATACAGACCGCATCGCCATTGGATTACCAGAATAAGTGCACATTACTTTGCAAATTTTACGAAACATTTTTACGTGCTCTGTGAAACTCTGTCAACATTTAACTATCCTTGTATGAAACGAAGCATTGCATTCTGTATTTTGTCGTAAACATACCAAGTAGCTGTGGGCGAAATCCCTGACCTGCCTAGACAGAGCCAATTTGAGCGTTATATTACGATGTTATTATTACCTAACTTTGATTCTTGACGTCACCCACACCTTGGCCAAGGTCTAGCTTTTGAAAAGGAGCTGGCAGATTGTAATCTGAGAACACGGCACGATAACATCAGTGCTAACACCGTGAAGTAATCGTTAAGTAGGTACTAATAAAGATACTGACAGTCGTTTTACGATTCAATTTTAATAAAATTGTAAATGTTTGCTGAATTCTGTCACCACAAAAGATAAACCGAAGCCATTACCGCGGAGTGGTTAAGACTTCTGCCTCCTACTCCCGGTTCAGAGTTCTGATCCCAGGCAGAACAATTAGTAACTTTACTTGCCATTTTATATGACTATGTAACATGGATTACTACTATTTATTAACAGAACTTACTGACACTAACAGTTTCGACAGTCTTATTACTAACGATTCTTAGCTAACTATTATTCCTATTAACACTTCTGTGTATGTAATTACCTCACGATGAAATAAAAACATTTTAAATTTGACCTAATACTAACAGGACTTACTAACTAACTCATAGTCCCTTGTACAGTCCTATTCGAGATTTGCTACAGATGTCCATGGGTGTCAGTCAGTGGCGTGCACTGAATAAAATTACCGGGTAGGCACTGAGTACATGATGAAATGTAAAATACTGGAAATAATAATAATCTTACCTGAAATTCTTCGACAAGCGCTGTTCGTTTTGATACCTACCCTGTATCGGTCATAACCATTAAATCATTGAATAATAACACACATGAAAAACAAAAACTATTTAAT
>DWLO01003355.1:0-11101 GCA_018245335.1 Dalla quadristriga | reverse complement strand
ATTTGCAGCCCCACCCGTTTTGAATTGCATTGCTAAATATTTCTGAATCCTTTCATCACGACTTAGTACATTGTTTGGTTCTATTGTCAATAGTATACGCAGCACACCCTAGGATATCTCACAAGGGACACGTTTTTCTCGACTTGATCGACAAACATCATAGATCTGCCAATTTGTACGAAATATTTATAAATTGTATACGAATACCATTCCCGTCAATCAGTTTAACTATTAGTGAAAACCGTATCAAAATCACTACAATATTTTTTGAGATTAGCCTGGTAAGGTACAAAAGGAACGAAAATGCTGAGGGCCAAAAATCTATACCGATCTTATGATAACGGAGCACTCACAAAGTTTAACTTACTTTGCATGATGGCTAGTCCGAAGAGCTCCGTATCTGACATGCCTTGTAGCTGGGTATGGGCGGTGGCGAGGGATTTTAGCTCCTTGACTTTCGCCTTGGCCTCGACGACGAAGTGGAGCGGTTGGGGCTGGCCGGGCATCCGCAGAGACAGCAGGCGCGCGCCCGGGCCGAGCGCGCGCGTTTCTCCGCCCAGCGGCCCGCGAACCGAACACAGAGCACGCATGTCGCATCTCGAAATGTCTGTTACTCGCCCTGTAACCAACATTCCACACGTTTTTTTACCTGATGGTTGTATACGGTTCGATAGGGGTGCTACCAACGGCCGCCAGACAAATTTTGTGATACAAATTATGGTGGGTTATTATTATGGGTTCCCAACACACGCCGCGTTTTTGACGACAGCGACGGGGATATAGAAGAAAAGAACGGAAAAAACATTTTTTATGTTAGCCCCCGATCCTGCGCCGGTCGCTGTCGTCGAGAACGCGCATTTATGCTGATTTACGCCCCGGAGCAACAACATGAGTCAGTGCAACATGCCACATATTGTCAGCAGCTTATTTAGTAGGTACTAGCCCATGAAGCTAGTAAACAACGAAAGAAGAAATTGTACCTAGTGGAACAAAACATTTCGAAAGGCCCACGGCTAAGTTTACTAACAATATTGTTACAGTAAGTTTGCACTAACGAAACATTATCTTAAAACTCTGTTTTCTGTCAATGTATCAAGCCTTGTATGCATTGTCACAACTTATTGACAAGAATCATTCAGTTTGAATCATTCATTCGACTTACTTTGCATTCAGTGATTAAATAGTTGCATCACTGTCATTTTAAAACTCCCCCTCCGTCCCCCTGCCAATCAAACCAGTAATCCACCTGAATTTTGAATTTAATACTTCACTCCCTCAACGCCATACATGCCAGAAATACTTTTTCAGACGCCTCGTGAACCACGCCCGATCAAGCGATAGGTCAGAGCGCAGCATTGCTGGTGAGTGGCCAAACGGCTGATAGTGTACTGGAACTTGTAACATAGCCTTTATGCTCGCCACATACATTCAGAATCGAATACTGAATACCCTTTCCAGTATATTAGTTTAGAGCAGAAAACGGGGTACAGTACAGCACGCGCGCTCGTTGCGGGTGCTCCCGCGCTATCATCTGATACCATTGTTACACATAAGATAATAGGTTCTATAATACCATTGTTGATATTAGAATCGGACGATGAGGTGCGCATTTCGGCACACACTTATGGTTACAGACAGCTGAATGCGTCGCTGTCGTCGACCTATTTAAATGTCAGACGTTAGTGAGGTCTAATTTTGGGCAAGTTGCATAGCCGACACACAGAATTAGAGACAATAATCTGAATGCTAAGATATTAATATTTTTAAGCTGTTTGCATAGTGCATTCTTTTGATATTATTCTTATGCTGAATGTTTGCCGTGTGTTGACCGCAGAACAGACAACAATTATTGTCACCACCCCTCTTCTCGCGGGTGTCGTACGAGGCGACTAACGGAATATATCGAAGAACAGCGGCAGCATCCTGTGTGCAACATCTGCAATCACCAGCGTGGTGATTATGGACAAATTCTCCTATTTTTTGGGAGGCGGTTATTTCATGTCACCATTTGCGTACAGTATATGCAATAATTGCATCACTGTCATAATTTTAGAATTCCATAGTGCTCCGTGATCTGTCCGTTTAATTTTCAAGTGAGAATAAATGTATCCTCATTAGAATACCCATGGGTTATCGATTTCATTATTATATATTTTTTGGTGTAACATACATACATATTATTATGTTCGCTCAACCTCAACAAAACCTACCTAGGGGTGGGTAGGTACCATCAAACATTCTTGTCACTTTGTGTATTTTTTCGGCAATCCCCTTTAACCGAATCATATCAAAACAATAACTTACAATTTTTTTTAAAGTGGTCTCGTCGAGCGCTAGAGCCAAAATTTTTTGAAAATCGTTTTTTTGGTATCTATCGATTTTGTAATGGTTTTGGCCGTATTGCTGAGGCAAATCTTTTGGTCGTGGGCTCTAGGGCGGGGCCATTATGGTCTCGGAATTCTCATAACTTTCCTAGTTAAGAAACACGAGGTTTTAAATAAATACATTATTTAAATTCCCACATGTAACTCACAGGAACCATGCATTATTCCGATATAAAAAGTAGCGTCACTCTTTTCTCTATGCGAAAATCACGTCAATCAGTTGCTCCATTACAAAAGGACAAACCAACACACCAACAAACTTTCGAATTTATAATATTATATCAGGATGTCACACACTTGCATACTTAATACTGTGAGTATTACCGTGGTATTTGTAGAGGAGATTTAATGAATTTAAGTTGGAATTGGAAATCTAAAAGTCAACTCAATTTGAGCTGTTCCAATTTAAAATACAATATGATAACAAAACAACTCATGTCCTTAGAATATTAACGCAGTCTTATCTCTTTTGTTAAAGAGAGTAGGTATGTATAGATAGAATAAATATTAATATAAATTCCTTATTTTACATTCTTCTGTCATCATTCAATAATGCGCGTAGGCAAGAATGTCCGGAACTACCATCTGTACATTCCACTTTTTTTTACGTCGTTTTTAGCTACCTGCTGCTTTTAAAGTCGGCCTATAATAATAATATGCAGACTCCCAAAACAATCTTTGATATTACCTACAGTTAACAGACAGACAGACGGATGGTTCTGTTAAAGGTTATTATGAAAAATAATATACTTACTAAGTACAGTAATCAAAACGTAATTAATAGTAAATTTATTAATATAAGTAGTTACTTTATTTTAATAGGTTTGTTGGTCTTCTTCCTGATTTTCCAAACAATATATTACTTAAGTACTAGATACAGGTGTACCCATATATATTTATAGATCAGGCTACTTATTGAGATTAAAAACAGCCAGTCATTTACAAAAGAATAATTGTCCAATTAACATCAGTCTAGTTTTAATTCATTGATTACATAGTAGTGAATCTAACATATCCTAATTAGGTTTAGGTAGATATTATAAATTACCATAAGTAAGTACTGTTATGAAATTTTTGTTCTAGCTGCTTTAATGTACTGCATGGTAATTCAACGCTCTACGTTACATATGTAGCAGCTTGTAATTGTTCACAATGTAAGTACTTTGCTTATCGCATAGTAACGTCAGAGAATATATTAGTGCTAACATTTGTGTTACGTATTCAATAACATAACCTGTCTGAGACAGAAATCCCGCTAGTTTATAATATCGGAAACTGATAGGTACTGATACTGATAGTGATAGACTGACTACCTACCAGATTTTAAAATTAAAATAACTTTTCTACTTTGGCGGTAATATCCTATACCTACCTACCTAATTCAGCTGCAAATATAAGCCAGCTTTCATGAAGCAAATAAATTAATATAAATGAAAACTGATCAATTGAGCTCTAGCACGATAAACACGATAGAATGCAGGTACTTAATGATGCAATAAAGTGTATGCAATTTCTTTATTTAAGTAGGTATGTCGGTAAGCAGGTACATAAATGTACAACTTCATTAATTGATCGGTAGGTATGCTATACCTACTTATAGGTACTCGGTATTTCTGTTAGCCAAACCTGTTGGCAAAACTCATTGATATAATATGTCACTGTGCAAAACAACTAAGAACTAAATAAATAATACCCGACGGTTATTATAATACTATGGTGATAATATGCGATATTTATTATTATTAGTACCTAACCTACCTACGGAATACCTTCATTACCCGAACCCCGTAACTTGCACAGTAAGTAACAGATGCAGAATAAAAACGCTAAGGCGTTCTTATGCGAATTTAAATAAACACATTTTTATTTTCAAAACCTCTCTACGTACTTACTCACGCTATCTTCATAATCCTACTAATATTATAAATTCGAAAATTTGTTTGTTTGATACGCCTCACGGCTAAACCATTCAACCGATTTTCATAGAATTTAGTAGAGAGAGAGAGAGACAGTTTGAGTCAAGGATAGGTTCTTTAAACCCGATTAATTAGGTATATCATAAATTTACCCCTGACGAAGTGGCGGGCAAAATTATTAAATTTTAAGTAAGTAATTTTAGTGGAATTTTAATTAAGTACTTATAATGATTATTAAAGAATGGTTTGAATTAGAATTAGGTAAATACCTACTTACCTACTTAGGTACTAAATAATTTGAAAATGTCAAACATTCGTTCGTCTAAAAATAATGTCGATAACTACTTAACTTCCCATTCTTTTTAAATTTTTGAATATTAGGTAAGTACCTACCTAACACATTTAAGTAATTTAATGTGTTGCTTGACCAAAATAAATGTGAGGCTTGATGCAGTTCAAAATAGAATTATTGGTACAGTATATGTCTATACCTACCTAAATATCTATCCGTATTGGGCCTGCATAAAATATTTCTTGGAATGTAGCATCACGAGATCACTTCAAAAAAACTAGACGCGAATAAATTTCATCGCATCCGGTACCTCTCCGGCTCTTCAGCTCTTGATAGCCATAAGAACATGTTTTTTGTTTTTAGTAAATGCGCGATAGTTTGTAATGGCGGTCAGGCGTGCGGGGCGGGGGCAGACCGGTCGGGAGAGGCGCGCGGCGCGGCGGGTGGGGCGCGGACAGGGCGCTACGTAAGCGCGGTAGCAGCGGACGGCGACGCGAGGAATGCGGACGACCTTCAGATGGCGAGCGCCCCTCCCCCTACGCCAGCCGCATCTTGCGTCCTCGCATACCTTTGGCCGTCTTTGCCTCCAATTTTCGACATCTCGCCACCATTTTTGACACCCGCTCATTGTTACAATGATAATGTACCAGAAATATCTCTGTTACTATGCAGTGTCCAAATTGATATCGAAAACAAAATAAGATTATAACCTATGTAAGGTACCTACTTAGTTTCAATTCAACGCAGATAAATGAAAGTAGGTAAAATTCATCTTGTTCCATGCAAGTTGACTATCTGCGAATTGACTGCCGAGTGATATGAAAACCGGCTAAATGGCAAATCAAGTATTATACTTACGTAGCCCTGGGCGAGGCTTCTATTCCAAATATAAATGACAACATTATGGCGCACGACGTTCACGTGTAACAGCCGAAATGAATAAATACATGAACTAAAATATCATCCAAATTTGCACAAATATATGTACACTGACCGTCTTTAATTTTTTTTTTAGTGTAGATACGACTGCGAAACGTGCGCTTCCATGAAATATGCTTAGATAAGAAACTGAACAAACGCCAAGGATTAAGATTAGAAACTTGTCACCTAACTTATGACACTCTTAATGTGGACCAATCTTATTTAAGTCAAATTCAACTCGTTCAACAGATATAATATATCTATTAACACAAACCCTTTCCAGATATTTAAGCTAAATTGTGTAATCAACCACTAACCTATTTATTAGAGTTTCTATATTCTAATTCAAAATACTGACTAATGTTATTTGTCTTCTGCTTCTTTTTCTGTAAACGTGGTGTCTTAAATCGGAGTTATCTCGCTATATGCTAGTAAACCTGGTGAGATGGCGATATCTGGTGGCGGCGATATTGCAGTTTATTCTTCGGCCTTCAGTTCTATGGGTTCCCAGGTGTAACTGAATCTCACCATATTATTCCCTATTCTATGCTAGATATTCTTAGCTTAGATAGCTTCTCAGCGATAAGACCGCCTATGTATTTATTTTTGTTTCGTATCGATGGTGTATCAATAATTCCTTTCAACCTACTTTTAGTGTTGTAGGTACTATTATTTTGTCTGAATTAATGAATGCACATTTTCCAATAATAGGCAAAAGAGGGAAATCGCACTAACTTGCATAACACCAATCATGACCTTCGCCAGTGTGGTGTTCGTACAGTGTTGCAATAACAAGATCATTACCCTCCAGAGGCAAACCGATTCATGCTCACTACCACGGGCTGCCCCTGTTATTCACGTATACATCGCGATTTGGGGCTGCCTACCATAGCTTAGTTCGTCAAGCAACATTCAATTGATAAAGCTGCAATCCCCCGGAATCCTCTGGATGTCCATGCAGCCGAATACATTCCTGACCAGGAAATATCAGCTCGACCTAGAGTTATCTTCGAGTGATGCCTCGATCCTTACGCTGCCAGAACGATGGCTTAAGCAGCGGTCTAAAACTGACAGGAGGTTAGGTTCCTTGCAATCCCAATTGTTTTTACTGGCAGAACTCTAATAGCTACTCTACTGGAAAGACCAATAGCTAACAGAAACTATCAGTCGAATTGAGTTATTGTATGCACTCCTTCTAACAATAATTGTTTTTAGAATGTATGTACTCGTATGTATGTGTGAATATCCTGTATATGTAGCCTTAACGGCTGGATGGATTTTGACAAAATGAGGTGGCGTCGTTAGATTCGTCTTGATGCACAAAATGTTATAGAGAATAATAATTTTGGGAATAATCAATATAGACGCTGTCAGGCCCGTCAGCGGTATCAATAGTTTCGTAAATATCTACATTTTCATTTGAGAAATGCTCAGTGCTTTTGCTTTATGAATCAAAAATACTTAGTTTATTTATTAAATTCACAGAATAATACCTTTGTGGATATGGTGTGACATGGAGAAGTTTTCAAATAAAATAATACACTATACTACACACTATACACTATAATTACACTTTAATAACATTGAAATTAGGTAGACATACTTAATCATTTCTAAACTAACATTAATTAAAAAAAAGCAAAATAAGAATAGGTAGGTACTTTTATCAATTATATTCTAAATTTTGTGTTATGTACACATGTGTATGAGAATTTCGACATAATGTTTGAAACAATAATATCTTTAAAACGACTGGGCAAGAAACTAACTAACAATAAAGTTTAGTGTTTCTCGTGCAGAATGACCCGCTGTTTCACCCATGTCTCGTTCGTCTGTATATACATTTTTATTTCACCTGCAATAAATTGTGTTGTTTTCTGTAAGTGTCTGCCACCTGCAACACAGGGAATCCTAGAACGGGGGTGTGAGTGTGTGAGCGTTTATTTATTTTTTATTTAAATACCGTTTTAAAAATGAGAAATATGGAAGCAGTCCACCAAATAATTGTTTTTAAACGGAAAATCGTAAAAATTACAGATTTTAATGACCTACACAAAAACGGGTGCGCGTATCAGTGTGCATTACATACTGTGCAGTGTGTACGTGCTCAAGAAGTAATAATTCATCATCGTTTTACGGCTAAAGCCCTATAAAATCGTTAGAATAGATGATCCTAAATCCGAATACATGGGCAGTGACGGTCAGAAATGTAGCAATCGTTCGTGTGTAGACCCTTTTTCGAAAAAATTGCTGACGGTACCTATATCATCATTACATATTATAAAATAAAGTCGTCGTCCCGCCGCGTCTGTCTGAATGCGATAAACTCAAAAACTACAAATCGGATTTTCATAGGGTTTTCACCAATGGACGGAGTGATTAATGCGAAAGGTTTACGTCTATAATTTATTAAGGTGTTGTATAATAGATTGAAATATGAAGATGATTGTTGAAGATGTCGGAAATTATCATGCTTTACTGGCGTGCGCCGCGTAAACCAACAAAGTTATATGAAAACGATGTATAACAGAATAATTCCTCTTAAAAATATCTATAAGCATCGCTATGTCTGTATAATATTAACACACAAAAACGAAAAAATATTGCTAGTAAACACATTAAAACATATATTATGTAACCTTATTTATTTAAATTAGACCGTCGTTTTCTGAATGTTATCTAAATTAAACTGTCTTTTTATACGAAGCTATTTGGACCAGTAGTAAAATTTTTAAAAGTGTTTTTTGGTTAGTAAGCTGCTTCGCGTGAAAAAACTAAAAACACAAATAAGTGACTTTTTGGCTAACAAAATAGGTATACTTATGAAATTAAATTAACCCACATGCTCAACTCGACAGGCTGATATGATATTACGACAGAAAAAAATTTAGGCAATTATGCTCCGCTACCCATGCGAACCCGGGGCTAGGTAGGTAGGTAGGTAGTATTACATAATGAACTATATGCATTTATATTTTAAATCTCCACAATTTTATAGAATAGTAAAAATTATAAATAATGTTGGAAATATTACTTACATTTAATTTTTAAAGATATTTGACTCTGAGAATAAATTTGAGCTGTTTAAACACCGCCATTTTTCGCGCGCTTAGTTTGAAGACACGCGACACCAGAATCTTAACCCAAAGACTACACACACCATACAATCGTCTATAGCTATACCTTGACATCGCCGATGACGTCACGTTTCGTTCTAAACATTAGCGTTGTTTCGTAATTTTAAAATGCGATCGCCTATTTTGCACATTTCGTTTATTAATTTTTGCCCTTAAAAAGGAATAAAATAGGAAAATTAATGGCTTAGATTGAATGTCTGATCGATAAATATTTAAACTAAATTTTATCTACACGCATATATGCCTATCGCGCTATTCCCCATATTTTTATGGCAATGTCCTTATACCTATTCAATTTTTTATAGTTTTGCGCGACCGACACTGCACGGAAATCGTTTTAACTACTTCTGAGCTGCAGTTCAGTTTTGTCTGTACATAGAACGAGTAGGTGCCTAATACTTAGTTATAGGTAACTAGCTCACGTTTTACAGGCCTCAACTTTAGTTAAATTTATTAATCTAACTAGATTTTGAACATTTTGTGGGTGCCTAGATAATACAAGGTATTATTATAACTAATGTTTCAACTGGCTAAGAATGCGTTAATAGGCGTTAATGTTCTTAGGTTATTAGCTTAGAATAATAACGCGCTTTGGTTTGTGTTGTTGATTTTTCGGTAGGTACAGTACCTGTGATGATCATGCAATACAAAAGTGCTAAGACGGTGACTTCCTTAGTGAAAGGAAGTCACCATTCCTTGTTTCTTGTTCGTTTCCTTTAATCTAAGGTGCCATCCATGGATATTTTTCTACCTCAATGCACTTAGGATAGGTACCTACCTATTTTATTTTGCTGTCATCCAAGTTTACGAATAGGAACTTTATTCAACGTTTGCCTATATAGTCAGTCAACTGGAGGCAGATCCGGCAAGTAATAACGAAACAGCCGCATTAGTATCTTCATTGTAAGTAGGTACTTATCTATCAGTGGTGATCAGTGCGTAGTTACAGGCAGTGGTGTGGTGTTGTAGAGGTAGGGTTTACGGGCACAGGGTCAGCGGCCGCAGTGGCGCGATCGGCGCGGGCGCGCGGAATTCGAGGTATGTGTATGAAATGAAAGTGGCCGCATCGAGAAAGCGCGCGCATCCACAGCGGCCGCGCAAGGCGCTGCTGGAGTACACTTCACTCACCATTAAAAAAACAAATCCAATAATGGAGATCGTAACGACACTAAGCTCCGTGGTAAACCGCATCCATGGGCACTTCACTTCACAGTTGCAGCGCGCGATCACGTCAGCGAAACTTTGCTATGTACCCGTCGGAGCGCATAATCTCTATAAGCGCGTAGGAACGACTGACTGGCACTGGCTGAGTTGAGTGAAGCGAAGAGGGCGCGTGGGTCGGCGAAGGCACGAAGGCACGCGCGGGGCGCGCCGCGGCTTCGCTCGGTGGAATGCGGCAAGATAGTGGCGCGGCGCGGGTACCGGGCCGGGCCGAGGCTGGCTGGAGCCTCCGATCCGAAGGTACCTACGCGTCTTGGCGGCGTCGCACGTAGGGAATGCGCACACTCCACTCTGCTGCTCATTAAAATAAACATCCGAATACCTAATCCGTTAAGTTATAAAATAATACATTTTTAAGTCAGTCGAACATAATATAAGATTGTAGTAGGTACCTATGTAGGTATTTTGTGTAACCGGTGTGATATTAATCGGTAGGTAGGAAGAGGATTTATTATAGGTGGGTACTAATCACAGAGCATCAATACTCGTAGGTGCCTACCAACTAATCGATATACTTAAGTTAGAACTTACATGACTAGTGTGTTTTTACATTCCCAGAAGTAGGTAGGTAGGTAAATAAAATTATTTAAATACTTTATAATAATAAAAATAAACGAAATACCTATACCTACAAAAGTGGGTAAGTAGGTACTTAATTATATTATAATAAGTAAAGTACTTACTTATGAAGTAAGTATCTAACGGAGAAGGAAAACATTGTTTATAAACGTGCATGCCTGAGAACTCTCCATAATGTTCGCAAAGGCGCGTAGGCGCACTGAACCCAGTATTTTAGACATAGACCCAGAAATAGACATTACCATACCAATAAGAATTACACGTACCTACTACATAAAATTTACAGAAGACAGCACAATATTCTCTTATTATATTATCTCACCAACCGAATATATAATAGGTTATCTTATCTTACCAATTAATAAAATTGTAGTGTACGTCTGTGATATTCAAATAAAGTAGAATAATTAAATGGAATAGGTACGCTATATACATGCATAACACCTTAACTTAATCATCCGTTTTTACTATTTTTGCCTGTCTGTCAGTCTCTGCGTTTTTTTTGGCGCGAATAGGCTCAACTGAACGGATTTTTATGAAATTTTCAAGGAGTTGTAAATTATTGTAAATTGTTGTAAATATTGTAATCGGTCTACTCCATATGATAATTTGGTTGCGGTGCACTGTTCAAATTCCGGTCGCGGAGAAAAT
>DWLO01003354.1:0-11103 GCA_018245335.1 Dalla quadristriga | reverse complement strand
GGATTAAAATAAAGTTTGCTTAATAAGTACAAATAATACTACATAATATTAAAATCAAAATGGTATTCATATAAAAATTACTTTATAAGAAAATATATTTTTAAAACTTACCAAAAAAACAATAAATTGTATTTATGCAAAAAGCAATTGTACACCACATTTTTACGATCTTATGTAATGTTATTACTTTACATAAATGATTATAATTGTAGGGAAATTACCTAACTGCGGACGAGTTGAGCGACGTTTCTAATAATAATTCATTAATAATTCAGTTTTAATTGGTTGTATTTTAAATAGCGTTGTATGAGAAAGTAGTAAGGTGTAGAGGGGCAAGCGACCGATACTGACGGCCTAGACGCGCGACCGAAACATGACCGAGAAATAAGACCGAATGTCTTACTTTGCTGCTTTGCTTTTCGGTCTCTCGCCCCGAAATACTCTCAATATAAATTCTATAACACATACGTACAAAGCGGGTCGCAGGCTATTTGTGCAACTCTCTCGTAATCAGCGATGCAATTGTTATTGCATACAACTGAATTTTCATGCAAATTGGAACTTAAAAATCGTCGTTCGTTGTCTTTAAAGTTTAAATTTGCACGAAATATTATACCGCAAGACGATACCTATAGTCTCGTCTTCAGTTTCACAACTAAGCCGCTGTCTCGGTCTCGCGAGGATTTCCTACGTGGCATTGTTACCTTAAGAAAAATAAATAAATAATTCGTGATATAGAAGCGAAACTCTTTAGCTCAATATAAAATTACAATCAACAACTTCTTTGGACGAATAACATTGGTATACATGGTACTCATAATCATAAAAAAATTAACAACATAATTAATGAATTCATTTCGATAGGTAATCAACGACTTATAAAAACTTATGTCGAACGCATCAGAACCGTATATTAATAATATTGTGTAATGTAGGTATATGATTAATGCTCAGGCGAGACATTAATTCATGGTTCTATACCATACAAAAAACGCATAACATATAATTTTAAGAATGATTATAGCATAAAAAGAAACTCTTTTTAAGCCTTTATGTCTCCTTACGCGAGCGATTAATATTTATTACCTATTTAGGTATGACATAAGCGTAGCGTAAATCCACTACCTAACATCAAGCAGACTTGCTGGCTACGCTACCCGTCAACTCAAAACTGTAGGCAGACTCCCTGAACGCCATCGGCGACAGAGTTTCGCTTCTATACGTAAGTATTATTTATTATTCTTAAGCCACGGCCGCACCGGTGGCTACACAACGCGACGGCGATGACTGTAAACTTATCTGACAACACAGAAACGTTGATATATTTTTATAATTATATGCATTCAGTCGTAATTCTTACGCGACTTGTGACACGGCTGTTTTGTTAGGAAAATCGCCGTCGCCTCGCATCATCGCCAGTGCGGCCACAGCCTTGCCCTAACTGAAGCGTGGTGACGTTGTAAACAGGCGCGCCAACACGGCCGCCAGCCCGCGCCGCAGAGCCCGCGCCCGCGCAGCCCCCTCCACCCCGCGCCGACCGGCGTCCGCGCCTACTCTTGCCAGCATTGGGAATCCCGACTCCTCGCCCCGCCGCCTCCACCCCTCTCCGCACTCGTATCGGAGCCGCACTCGCCATGCGATGTCGTCGAGGTACTACTGCCTGTGATGTTGTGCCTACGTGTCTGTGTACCCTAGAATAAGCATGTCGATGTACCGTAATTAGGTGTTGCAGTATGCGCTGTCTAGCTGTGCTCGACCGAAATCAGGTTAATGGATAATGCAGTTGTTTTTTGTCATATCGCTTTGAATTTCGGTCGAGCATCAGCTTTGTATCGTATGATACATTAGTAACGTAAGCATCGAAGCTTTTGTGTATTAGAACTTTTATTATTAAAATAGAATTGTTGTAAACATGTTTTATTTATAAATGGTAAGTTGACGAGTCAAATGTTAAAACCGAGCGAGACAATGCAACGCGGGAAGGTCACCTTTCTTTCGAAAGCTCTCGAGCGCGCAAACTTTCCGCCTCATTTTTGACATTTTTATAGTGTGCGATAGCCCAGAGGACGTCGGTAATATGTATTGCGGGGAAGTGTTGGTACGTGAAGTGACAAAAGTGGGCCGGCCATGAAACAGCGGCATCTAGCGGAGAGTAGCGTCAGGTGGCAGGTGTCGAAGACCCAGAGACTGCGCCTTGATGTGCGGAACGAAACTTGAGTGATAAAGAGTTGTAACGAAAAACACCTAAAAATATACTGTAAAAGACAACATTAAAGCCAAATTGTGCTAGCTTCCATTGTTCTCACAAACATATCGTATTATAAGGTAAAACGTTCGACTAGCAATAATTAAATATAAACGAGTTAAGCGCCTTTCTTGTGCCTATCTTCATCCAATTCTAAAGCACTCTTAGTGAGATATATCGAAAGTAATTATTTCTGTGATTGGACGGGACTAATACAAGAGTGATAGATACATCGTCGTTTGATGTTTAAATAAGTCTACATAAACTTCTCTCTATAAAAATTTACTTATTTCTACACTTTAATATTCAAAAGTAGGAATCGCGCTAGTTGTATTATAAACTCGAATTTAAAAAATTAAAATCGCGTGTGTACAAATTTGTTTGTGACTGGATATTTTTCGTTTTTTTACGTACTGTGTTAGGACGAAGTGAGTGCTCAATATTGCAAGACAGTTGTGATTCAGCCAGTATTAGGCTCCCATTTCTGCCTGCTCGTTACTGCGGCCACAAAACTGGCAAGTATGCAGGCAGCTCTTATGATAAGAGCGAAATCGCGGGAGAGAAGAAAACTGCGTCTCAAGAAAGGTTTGAGGGCGGAACTGCCCAGCAATATCGCGACCAAGTCTATCGCGCCCTTCCCGAGATACCCGCCGGCCTCATGGGTATGTCATTTTTATTTGTGTTAAAATGTATTCCTTATAACACCAATTGATAAGTTGACGGCAGTCGAAAGCATTTTACGTGCAAATTTTACAGTAATTGAATTTTGTCAGCAGGCTTATTCTAAGGCATACTGAACGCTTTTTTATTCTAAAACTGAGACTGAAAGAAAGTTGTTATAAGGAATAAATTAAGCTAAAAATCGTATCAAAATTATTTATTTCTCAAAGCAACGTTGTAAAGCAATATTTGGAAAATAAATTTTAATGTAGTTATTTTATACAAGGTGTTTTAATATTGATACGATTTGAATATTGAATGTCTGTCTCGTATGTGTTGCATGACGAAGTAAACCCTACTTGTGAATGGCAAAATTAACATTAAGGCCCACTGCTATGGCGCGTCCACATCTGTGTCATCAAGTTTCGTATATATATCCGATCCCCGGTCTCGCAATTCATCATTGGACGCACGGCAAATAATCGGTTAATTCCCAGTAGTTCTATAGAATATGGTTCTTGGAACTAGTGGGAAATTGTTGTCCCACTAGGTAATAGTAGGGCAAATTTTCCCACTAGTACCACATGGTACAGTTCTATAGACCTACTGAAAATGAACCAAAAAAATACCCAAAATTTGCGTCCAATCATGACGCCATGACGGGCATAATGACAGAGATACTGTCAATGATTACGTAACCGATATGACGAATTGGCTATAAAGGTCACTTTTGCCAATACGACCCTTCTTTTTCCCAAAGTGACTACATACTACTCAAAGTTGTGGACGCGTCGTACATTATCTTATTGTAATTGTATATCCCGTGTTAATTATACAAATTTAGCGGACTAAATAATGCTTTTAAGTATACTCAAGAACAAGTCACTGTTTCTGCAACTATTATTTATTCTACGTGTTGGCGATAATTACAAACTACGGAAGGTATTACGAATTAATTTCAATGATAATTTTCATTGCTAGCTGGAAGAGTAGTTGTGGTGTATTTAATGCTTGGGTATGAACTTCCAGTAAACAGCGATGGTTCTGTTAGATATCCGTGCTGTTTATGCCGCTAAAGATAACAAAAAACAGCTTCAATACAGACTGCTTTATACACTACGAACTTCAACACCAATACTATAATACCTAATTTTCATCTTTGTAAGGTTTACGAACTACTCTGAAACTTGAAACTCTTGAAATATGAAAAAGTTAGTATGCAGCTAGATTTTGCACGTGGTTGTGTGATGGACTTTACATGCTTTTGAAACGAAATGAAATGATATAATGTTTACTCATCTTAAAATTGTACAACACCACATGCATAGAACTCATGGAGTCACAAGAACTTAACAAACCTGGATTAGTAACTATTACAATATAATTAATACATAACATAAATGAGGTATATAAAAAAAATCATCAGGGATCTGAATCTTTATGATATTGTCGGAGGAAATTAGCTGTGACTACCTTTCGTGTCTACCTAATAAAAAAGATAACTACCTAATATTATTATTAACACCTATTAACAACCGGCCTAATTAACTAATAGTCTTTCGTACATGCCCTTGAATCGGAATTCGAAGGTCTGTTAGATGTCCATGGACGGCAGTGTATGGTGGCACTGCATGGCTGCAACCCATAGTGCCCACTGCAGGGTCTCTTTTAACCGCTGAGGAAGCACTGCATGGCCGTTTGCAAGTCTCATAAAACAAAATTAAAACACCTTTGATACATATATTATGAATCAGTCAGTAAATCTATTAGGACATGTCTATTTATACACGAAAAGACCTCTAAACACATTTTAGTCCCCGCTTGAAACGCCAAAAATTACACAATACATGAGACCTAATTTCCATTATCACAATGTCATGCTTTCAGTAAACTAACTTTTGAATAAGCAGCTTTGCAAATGAAGTCTGAAATACAACAGACAACTATACAAGTACTATGTACACAAAAAACTGGTACCATTTCCAGCTGAATACACAATACAGTGTGCAAGGCATGTAGTAATCTGTTAACTATGGCCACTGTCCATTTTATTGTTTCGTCTGGAATCATATGTATTCAGCCTTTAGGATTTTTTCGTGTCGAGAAAAACTTTTTGAAGAGCTAAGGTTTCGCAACTGCGGCAAAACTGGAAAGTCTTAAAACTTAAATTTGCCGGCGTCTACGCTCCCGTAAAAGTTCTACAATAAAGAAGTTTACGCGTGATCTAAAACCTACGGCCTACTTCATAGCTTTCGTTTAGTGGCGCTCGAAGCATGGTCTTGTTTGCACGCGATACGACAACATGGATTTCATATTCAATTACTTTTATCAGGCGTTACTTTGCGGAAATCCATTGTTATAAAGCTACGTTTAATCTACTTTGCAACAATCCGCGAGTAAAACGTAGGTATGAAAAATGCATATGCAACAATGAAAATATGCATGTTTTCCTATGTGGCAGGGAGGGAGAAAGTATACACCATCATACGTTACGCTCGCGGATTGTTGCAAAGTAGAATAAACGTAGCTTTATAATTCATATTCAGTAAGTACGTCTAACTGTCCCTCTTGTTGGTTATTAAATGTGCACGATTCCAGAATTGTTATTGTGTGGGTGCGCATATTTGCATCTAGCACATTTATCTGTAACGCGATGTATGAGCGTAACGTATCTATCTATTTGTTTTAATCTATGGTATTTAGGCTATTTTCACACCAACATTTCAAAACAATCCGTTGGGACATCTGGGACAAACCTCGAATAGGACGGTGCTAGGGAATGTTGGTTAGTCCTGTAAGTATTAGGTGTTAATAGGAATATTAGTAATAGGTCACTGTGAGTTAGGACTGTGGGTACCTAAGTTAGTAAATATTAGTACGATAGATAGACAGAGAGATAGATAGATAGATAGATTAACTATTGTACACTAATAGGAAAAGAAGTACAAACAGTAAAAACTTATAATAAGCGGTCTTATCGTTACACAACCTTATGGTGAGATGTTAAAGAAAATGATAGCAAGTGATATTTAATTGGCGACTAACCCCTCCACCAACCCGCATTGGAGCAACGTGGTGGAGTCCGCTCCAGGTCCCTCAGCTGTGAGGATAGACCCGTACCCTGCAGTGGGCCACAGTGGGTTGCAGCCAGATATAATAGAAATTACAATACACGCATAAAATATATCCGGGTAAGAGCACTATGTTGGTAGCTTTTCATATAGCTTTCATATAGAGTGTAGACTGATGAGCTCTCTTGAGAATAACAAATATCAGAAAATGAGGATGTGGATCAACGGATGCTATTATACCCGTATCAGTGAAGCTTTAATATCGCTCGTGTGTAACAAGTCTTTAAAGAGTTATGTGACAGAGGATTTGACTCCGGCTACTTTGGTTTTTATCAGACTTCAAAATAGAGGAGGCACTGACTCCAAGAATAATTTATGTAACGCCGAGCGCCACTAGAACAAATTTGTGAAGTCATGCAGGTCACATTCGTGGGGGGTGCATCCATATAACACATAAGACAAGGGTCGTTATTGAAAAAGAGTTCGATACAAAGCGTAAATTCCTTATATCTGCGTTTACAGGTCCATGAAGACACGACAGTCTAGATGCTAATGTCTATCGTTAAACTACTTAGTCCGTTATGCTAATGATTTAGGTGAGGTATTGTAAATATTTAAATAACAATTATTTCAAATAGGTACTTCTTTTTAAATTCATTTATATTTGTTATACATACATTACGTTACAAAATAGTATGAATTTTAATATTTTAGTTTAAGGTTACATGCGACATATTTTTGAAGTCAGTTTTTTTTTTTTTGAAAAGTTTAATTTTGTTACGTACTCGACTCGCTTGGGGCAGTATCACCGTCACACCCATTTTTGTCGTGGAATGATTGTTTTACAACATTGTATTCAGGTGGGAAGGGTGTGGATGCCGGTTACACTTGTATAAGCGGCGACCTCAGTCCTCAGGGATAGCAACGCATCTGTAACCTATTCGACTAGCGCAAATACTAAAAAAATCTCTAATATTAAGTACCTACCTACTACCAAACAAATTTATTAGAGTAAATATTTTCGTTAGATTCCGAAGTCAATGTGGGTGTGGTTTATACAAACAATTTTACCAAATTTTGTTATCATAATATTATAACAGTTTAATCTATATTGAATTTATTTATTTATAAAAACTTTATCGCCACCTCTTAAAAGATACAACAATGGCCTAACTGAATGCCTTTTAGCAGTTATCATTTCTATCGTTTTCCTACACTGTAAACTACAATGTACACCATACCTCATCTACCTTTTCTTCATCTCCTTTACATAAAAGGTTACCTGGAAAAGATCGCCTCCTCAGCGATAAGGCCGTCTTTTGTATACTTTTATACTTCACGTGTTACTACTCTGTAAAGTTCTATTTGGTGTACAAATAAAGAATATTGTATTGTAGATACAATGCCAAGTATGAAAGATTCAACTTTACAAAAGGTGTGAAATATTTTTGTAACGAAAATGTATATTTTGAGCTGGAAGCTCCACCAATCCGACCCTGTCCAACGCACTGGCACAATGTTTCGAATGGCCATTGTGTGAATGTTAATCCATTCTAGACAAACTGCCAACTCTGTACAATACAGTTTTATAAATGAGAAGAAAAATAATGAGGCGCTGTTTGCGCTTGTTTTTTTGTGTTCCGTACTTTGGAATATCCACCATGTCTGTTTCTCTGTATGTCTATCGTAGGCGTTTTTCTAGCTGTTACTTATAACGTTATAACAGACGTTATAACAGACAATTACAATTTAACAGTCCGCATCAAACACCTCTTCACACCCCCTTTTTAAATGCAGCCAGTGCATCTTCTGGCAATGAAAACTATGTTCCCTTTAGTTGATTTTATATTAAGGTCAACTAACGTTTCGTTTCTGGAGCATACTGATAAATCCATGACTGAATACCGGAATGATATGTTAAACGCGCCGAAACGAACCTGCTTAAAATTATGCTTTGATGTCTCGGCACCATTCTACCCGAACCTCCGTCTGAGCCTGCGTTAGGTTTTGTGTGCCCATCGTGAAACTATTATCCTTACCCGAAGATGCCCGTGTAGAATGTCATGCACACTTCCTGATCCAATCTGTAGTATATGCTGAATCTCGTCATATGTAATTCGCATATTCTCTTGAATTAACTTTTTTACAACAAGCACGTTTTCTTAAGAAGCAGCCGACAGGGCGGCTACTTCGTTCTTCGTCCGCAATAGTTCTTAAGCTACATTTAAATTTGTTGAACCAGCGAAAAACAGCTTAAGAAGAATTTTTGTCTATGAACGCCATTCGAAGTACTTCAAACGATTCTTCTGGTTTTAGGCGTGTGTAGTCTGCTATGCACTTGACCAGCGTTATTTACCACGCCTCATTTTGGACCTACGTCCTGTAATAAAGAGTATGTCTACTCTATATATAGCAACCAAATAATCCATAGATTCATCATCAATCTTTACTATTGTTTGTACAGCTTTGATAGTAGGTAAATGTAGATTATTATCGCGATCAAACAGCACCGTAATATTAGTCTATTACAAAATGTGAGTAGGTATTATTACAGTGCAGCAGAATTTCCACTCGCATCATTATCGGAATGAGGAACGGCTATTTGCAGCGAGAACAACACTCTGACGAATGGAATGGAATAGTCATTGGCAATGCATTATGAAGATAATGACCGAGAAAAACTATAGGGGAGATTAGTACAGAACCGGGTGTGGGGGTAAAATCAGGGCAAAGCAACAACATGGCATTGGGGCGCAATTGTATGGGATTGTATCGGTTAGTACCCGGCTTTATTGTTGCATGGGTGTTTCGCAGATGCCTCGTGAGATCACGCGCTCGGACATTCTAACATTTTCAATGATTGTAAAAGTCAGGGTAGATTGTGCTCATAATTTAGGCCAAGCATTCAAAAATAATTACAATATAGGCTTGATATTCAAAATTCCGCCTGTTTTATTGTTCGAAACGACACTTCCTCATCTGTACCCGATTACAGATTTTTATATTTAAGTACTTCATAAAAAATCTGCTTGTTTTATCAGTATAATATCAGTATAATAATAAATAAAAAGTTAATAAATAGTAAATAGCATTGTTTTATCAATAAATAAAATAGGAGTTACTGTCTGTGATATTAAAATTAAGGTTAAAAATATTTGATATTGATATTTGATGGTTATAAATTTAAATGACACCTAAACATAATGCACCGTTTTTAAATTGTGTTTGTCTGTCCATCTGTCTGTTTGCATTTATTAGGCTCCGGAACCGCTAAACAGATTTTGATGAAATTTTCAAGGATTGTAGGGGGTAGCACTATCTTACCATATATGTTGTGTTCTATCTCAATATCTGAATTATCTTTTTAGTTAACACTTTCATCCCGGCCATAATAAATGCATGCTGCGTTGACACATACATTTAAAACACACCGGGTGTGTTTTTTCAAAATCGCCGCCGCACGACATCGAAGCGACGGTGACGCGGGGATCAACGACTTAAGCCCTTAGCGTCTCCCCCTCTTCACTGTTTAAAATTTTCTATATTTTGAAATTTCATGCGAACAAAGTCGTGAGCTCTACTTAGTAATGAATAAAAGCTTCAGTATACTGCAGAACTCGAGCAAGTTACAAGTAGCACTCGCTTGAAGCATGCACTATCAAAATTAGTTGACTGAAGAATATATCGTATGCGAGCACTGCGGACCAGCTTCCATACCGTACCTACATACAGGGTGAATTTTTCAAGTGGGCTCGGTAGGCCACTCGATAGGCAATATCTCAAACCGTACAGACAATCGTGTGGTACAGACTCCAAGGGGCCCTTTGGTGGCGAATACGCTCCGAATTCGCTAAACGGATTTCAATGAAATTTTCGGATATTGTAGAGGGAACACCCGTATAGAGTTAAATTTTTCAAGTTTTCTTGGTAGGCCAGATCCGAAATAAAGTTTGCCGTATTGTATTGCTTCTAATTGTTTATAAGGGACACTACCGATTGGTGTATACAGGATGTTATTTTATTGCAAAATCATCAGGGTCATGAGGTTCTTCAAAAAAGGTGCAAATAGAACTCTCCTTCAGAGCCAGCGACGCATTGGCGACTCGTCTGCTTGTTCGTTGTGCTATAATTTATATATAAAAAAAGGGTCGATTTTCGGCTAGGAACAAGGTGTTTTTCTCACCGAAAGCATATGATATTTAATAACTTAAAACGCACATAACTTACAAAGATCATAGATGCCTGGGATTTGGACCCCGCACTCCCCGTGTTGTTTACTGAAGATATAGTAAGGATTAGCCGCGGGCATAAGCTCGTAAACATATTATAAGCATAAAATTCATGCTTTGTTCCACGTAACAAGTGGGACCAAAAGTCTACGTTACGGAAGTGGTTCCATGGAACTCCTGGGAATAAACACTAATACCCACTGAAATTCTGAATGAAATGCTGTGTTTAATTATTACCTTAGTAAAAGTTCTATAAAAATACTGAATTTAAAAACTGTTAGTTATTTTTTCATCCGAATTCTTGGTACTGACGGGGCGGTGAAACCAGCGTACTGTAGTATACAGGTCAATGCCTCCGAAATATGGGCATGCTCTTGATAAGTACATTGTCACTAGAACCTAAAATCCATTCGCGGTTAACGCTTCTTTGGGTAACTTCTCTTACTTCCTTGATCTCCTTTGACTTGCTCGCTTTTACGTGCCATTGTGCTGTGAATACTTCAACATAATAAGGCCAAGCCGTTTCTAACATCGTCCTTAACAAAGCATTATCAAACAAAGTATATTTGTGTAAAAAAAATAAAAGAGAAATAAAACCACAATATTTTTTTATTTATTATACTTAGTGAAAATGTTATGTAAACATTACATATATAATATCTAATTTACGTATTACGGCTGTTCTGCGAAATTCAGCAGGCGTTAAATAAAATACGTTTAGACTGGGATCCCAAGACAGAACGCAATTGAGCAGGGTCAATGCGTATCAGTGGTGACTCTCTGACCATCACCAATCTGCATGCCCGCACTGCAAACAGCGTATTTGACGACTCGATGGCGCGTTGGTCAGTGAACCTGTCTGACGAGCCGTGGGTCCCGGGTTCGATCCCCGGCCGGG
>DWLO01003353.1:0-11104 GCA_018245335.1 Dalla quadristriga | reverse complement strand
CATAACATTGGCATGCCAGACAAATGCCAGCTTCAAACTCGTGTTACTAAGGTTCAATTCACCTTTGCTTTATATAGCATAAAATCACCTCTAGTCAATGCAGCGCTTTAACATCCTAGTGCAGGGCAAGCCCTTACTTGCCAACTAAACGCTACAAATCGGCAACGTGGGTTAATCTAGGATAACAGCTTTTGTATGTTTGTATGAAAATTTAGAAAACATAATGAAATATTGCAACATCCTCTGAAGTTCGACTAATGGAGCTTATGAACTGTAAGTGTACCGACGCCAGGGTAGCATATTAAGTATAATTAAATTGCCAATACCAAGACTTACGTTAATTTATTAAGGTTGAGTTAATCGTGTAAAATTGATAGGTTTGTTAAATAATTAAATCGTCTAAGACTTCATTTAATGTATTGTGAGCTAATTGAGATGTGGACACCATGCGCTATTAATGGCAAGACATCATCCCTAAAATATACTGAGATCTTGAACGCTTTCCATCTGAACAGGGACATATATTCTGGAACGCACCCATACGGGTTGCACAATCGCATACTTCCGCTTCCGTGTGTGGGAAATATAAATGACACTTTGAGATGTAAGATAATGAATGGCGTCTTTTGAACACGGTGTAATGTGAATGTCATTAATAAATTCATGGTTAACTAAATAATTCATTTCACTGAGCACACCACAGATTGGCGACGAGGATGGGATAAACTATCAGCATGTACTCTATACTATGGAGAAGGTGGTATATGCCATGATTTATGGGTGTTTGGTTGTTGTTTACGGAATATGTACGGAAAAACTATTTTATTTTCCCGATATTAGTGAGAAATATTTTTAATTAGTTTAAAATCACTTAAAGTTCAGTCAGTTTACCATAGCCACATATGACGTCATGAGCCAATATTCTTATAAATTATATGAAGCTAGTCCACATCCCTATTATGTGAAGTCGATAAATGAACAAGTCTTAGAAAATTACGCTCAGTTTAGCGTTGTTCAACGTTTATTTGTACTACAGACAAACTGGCCTACAGTTTGGCAGAAATTAATACTAAACGTACTTACATGTTTCTACCTACCTACAAGAATAAATAAATAAAAATTTAAATAAACATATAAATGAAACTCCTTTATCTATGCCAGCTATAAATTGTTTACCCTGCCGATGTAATTTTACTGTTTAAATTGTCCTAAATGTCGCTTTAACTAAAAAGCTGATTTTAGAGATTCAATTCAATAACAATTTTTTTTTGACAAAGGTCAAAAATTTTGAAATATTTCTGCAGAGCTAAGTATGTGAATAAGTAAAGTACCTTCTGCACTCTACAACCTTTGCATGATTGATTACAATTTTTGCGGCTCACATATCACGCACTTCACTTTACAATGGGCGTTTATGCACTACCCGGCGACGGTCGCCTGACGCGGCAGCCGGGGACGCAAAAATGTAAATGTAAATTTGAAATGTAAAAAATCATCTTTAAGGTGTTTACTGGAAAAAAAAATACGTGGGTATTAGATTTTTTCAATGTTTTGATGTCTTCTACAAAACTGTATCCTTCAAACTGTCAAATTCACATTAAATTTTTCACAAAATCCTATGAAAGTGAAGCTCTTTTATCCGCCCACTGTGCGCCGTGCCGGCAAGTGGAAAATGTTTGTCCGAAAAACGCCCAATAATACCGCTTCACCCAGACATTTACTATCCTTGTAAGTACACTAGTAGCCAAAATAGAGAAAAATTCATTTTATAATATAGAATATATAAATGAAAAGCTTTTAAATTAAATATAGACAATTCACACTAAGAAAACCGAACACTGTGACAAAATGATCTCAATATGCACTTAGGAATTGAAATAAATTTATGAATACAGTTTATTTCATTAAGTAATTTACATTTGTTTAATATATTGCACACTATTTTCTTTGATCTATATGGAACTCAGAAATATATTAATGTCTTTCAACTTATTACTGTAACAACTTTCCAGCTCTTTGACTGTCTCCAAGTAGAATTAGCCTCGAATTAGGTCTCATGTGCTCATTAGGACGGGCAAAGTATTGTGATACATACTAATTTAGCTTTACGATTCATTATAATATATACTAGTATTAACTTTAAATGTTTTGAGGTGGACCATGACAAGATGCGCTAGGTACTAAAACATAACTTTATACTGAAGCTAAATTGTGTTATTGCATAATATAGACAAATACATATTGTGGAATAAAATTAGATTAATCTATCCACTATTTTTAAAATTGATGTTAAGAAGTACTTCAGTTATAGTTATTAATATATTGATTTTAAGAATTTAAATTCAAATTTAACTGTAAGATCACATACCGTGCAACTTTAATTAGGCGAATTAAACTGACAGATATAAAAGTGGCCATGTATGGATGAAATTGCAATAGTTTTGGGGTAAAGTCTATATCGACCTAAATGGTCTGCTAAGTTGTTGGTTAGTTTCCTGCATACATTTTTCTTATAAAATCGAAAATATGGCTTCTAGAATCTATGCTATAATAAATAAGCTTTGCATTTAAAATTGGCATTGATTGATAATATGCAATGCAAATACGATTGCCATCTAAGTTGTCAAATTATATGAAATTATTTTAGTATTAAACTTTTTTAAATATCGATACGAACAGCACTAGGTACCGGGAATGTGGCAACATTTTGCGCATACTGAGCTATCCAATTAGTTCGCCTATTATTACGGATTCTACTTTAGTGGTCCCACCGGAATTCTTATGATTAAAATGAACTACTATCAGTATTATGACAATACTGTAGTACATATTTTCGTACTTACTAAATAATGAATAGATTTACGGCTTTACCTAAAAGGAACCAAATTTCATGAGAAGTAGTATTTGTGTACATTGTAAATATCATCAAAGTAAATCGCAACATATCCGTATTGGGTTCAAGTAGGGATATTATATTCGAATTAATAATGTACGCTACCTTACAATTCGCTTTTAAATGTATCAAAAATAAATACTTTACTTTTTTATTCACTTTTTTCCATGATTGTTAGAAATACAGAAAAGCTCTTTTACCAGTAACAAATTGTTATCAATTGTGATTTTGTTTCAAGTTTTGTTAATAATTAATATATAAAGACTGATTTAATTTATCGGTTTTGGTTTGTTATAATAATAAAATACGAGAATTTACGTGAAATAGTTTTTTAATTTTTTTTCAAATATCGTAGTAGTAAAACATTTTACTTATCTTGAATTTATCACTATGAATTAAAATTCAATAATACTAATTGCTTATGTACAACAACATTGAGCCTGTATTGTATTTATTGAAAGTATATAATTATATTTTTGTAGTTGTGTTATAATTTATATTTATTGTACGTAGATAACGTGTACATATTCCGGTGCGTCCGTTCGTTGACTAGTGCCTTATGACGGACTGCGAGTTATGTTGCTCTGGTAGGATGTTGTGACCACTCATCTCGTAAATAAATAAATATGAATGAATTCATTTTTTGTTTTATTATTACACTGGAAGCGCTCGTGAGTCGCCACTTCATGATGAACTTTCGAAATACAGAAAATTTTAAGCTTATTATAGGCTCATGACTAATATTCTTTTGAATTATTAAGATAAAACAAGGTATAACAACTTAACTATAAGGTAAGTAAAGGTCATAGTATACATGTTTTTGTTTGTAACGTGTTTTTCCCCGTTCCGCACGGGACGGGACGATTTTTTGACATCGTTGCATATAAAACTCGAATATAGACTTCGAGAATAAGCCCATAGTGGTGATATGCTGGTGGCTAAGACTTCAGCCTCACTCGGGAGGTCCGGGGCTCAAATCCCACCTCTGATTTTACGGAGTAATTTGCATTTTAAGCAATCAAATATCACTTTGTCTTCCATAATACTCTCAAAGGCGTGAAGATCACCTAACCGCACTTTTTTTATAAACGCTATAATGTATTTTCGAAAAGTTATTTTTCTACTTAGCTGCCTCTAAAAAACAGAAATATCCCAAATTATTTGGTTTCCAAACATCCCTATGACATAACCCAAGTGGAACTTTCAAAATATCTTCAATGTTACAATTTTATAATAGTAGAGACAAAACCACTGAATCCCACTCGCATGCAATCGAACTATTTGATATTAATAATAAGCAGGGACGAGGACAGACAGTGTTAAAAGGCAAACGGGCCTGTAACCCACCTAGAATAGGATAGTAATCATTTTTCCACTCAGTATTAGCCCAATTATTCGGTGTTGGTCACCGATGCGTCTCCTGAGAACTGTTTATAATATATTATATTACAATACTATACACTTAGTTAACGCAGGCTTAGCAATGATAACCTTACTACGACCTACAACTAAAACTTGTGGTGCAATGATATTGAAAGTGTGGTAGGTATGTAAATTACCAGTAAACTATTGTTCAATGATAAAAGCAAAAGTTGCATCATTATCAAATCAATAAAAATACGGTCATATTCTTTATCGAGGAAACTGGACATAAATATTAGTTATACATTTTATCTCTCGATATAGGTGATATCTTTTATCAAGATACAAGAGAAAATTTAATTGGCATATAGGTAATCTGTGTTGTGATATAGTCTGTGTACACTAGCGCAGCGCTGTCGGTGAAATGTCAATTTATATGGCGGTGCGTCCCTTTCTTGCATATCATTGCCGATTTTCAACAAATATTGCAGAAATTACATTCAAACAAAGAAAATTGTATAGATACGTAAATTATTCACTTCGATACGCTACAACTGGTAAGATATTGGTAAGAATGTACTCCCCTATCTTTAATTATTTTTGTGATCATGTTAGTGAGATTCAGTTATTCTTATTTATTATTTGAATCCTTGGGCGATTGTTACAGTCAATTGTTAATCCACTAGTTGTGATAGGTCCACGTAAGTTATACGTGACAATAAACAAGACATCTGGGTAAGTTCGTCTAATTTAATGGAGTTATCAGTGACTTTCTACCCCCTCGCAAAAGTTTTCTGCTATAGGTTAAAACATATGTAAGTATGTTTATTGTGTGTGAAGGAGTGTAAATATAATATATATTGCGTTTAAATAATACTCTTCATGCCATGTGTAGTTGACATCATGATGTCCCGTTTGTCATTGATATTATTTTATGAGATAGATATACTTAACATGTTAACTGCAAATGTATCGCTGTTTAATATATGTAAGTAAGTACGATAACTGAATACAATAAACGCGTATGATTAATATATGATCTTACTGAAATAGCATGTTGAGATGTCACAACTATAGTCTTTTTAGTTTATACTTCAGATAGACATTATGGTACCAATCAATAGTCATATATATTGAACTCTTACACATATTGTTATCTGGTTGGATTTTCTATACGCTTTTTCTTACATTTAACATTTCTTAGTGTTAAAGAAATCTCTCTCTCTCTCTACTCTTTTTCCGTTTACTATCACTCATGCATCAGTCTTGTTGCTCCCTTGAGTTTACCTTGCCTTGCCTTGAGTTTAACTTAACTTGCCTATAAAAAGACAGTCTGAAGTAATGATTTTATATGAATATTACTAATAAATGGGGATTTTTCTTGAATATGGTTAGATATTTATAGAAATTGGGATACATAAATAATATTTCTTTGCAGATAGCCTTTGAGATTGGCTATGTATATAGATGAAATTGTCAAGTCATTCCTTGATCTGTCAAAAATCTACACTTGTGTTTGGTCAATATACTGGACTTTCAAGCTTAATTAAATTACATTAGATTAAAGCATCTGCTATTACTGTTATACATTCACATTATAGTGTCAAAAAATGTTTTATATTTTTTCAAACACTTTCATTTCCTCCCGGCATGGGCCTCCTCCAGCTTCCATTAGACTGTCGGTTGGAACCCTTGTTCAATATAGCCTCAAGGTCAGAATTTTTTTAATTCAAATAGCAATTTATAATTCATTCAGCTATCGCCATACTATAATGTTTTTAGAACAGTGAACACGGCTCTCCCTTACACCCGATTTCACCAACCACCTCTAATTTTAGGGAACTCCTAATTATCCTACTTCTATTGTAAATGTAAGGATGGATGTTTGTTAATCACGCAAACTAGAACACACATTTATTTCGTCAAAATAAAATACTGCAACAATTTACATGACTTTCCTGGAACATTATACATGTGACATTTATAGTACAGGATAACACTTGACGAAAATTTTTATTAAATTTATTGAAGTTCTTTTTTCGAAAATCATCCCCTAAGAGGGTTAAAAAGGAGATGAAAGTTTTTGTGGAACGGAATGTTACGCAGGCTTAGTCGCGGGCTTAGTCGCGGGCTTAGTCTAGTTAGAGTAGTTAGTATACTCATAAATATTGATAAAATATAAATAAACCCCAAACCGGCCCCTGAATATACTTAGGGGGCAGTAAAAACAAATACAGTAAAGTATTTGTTTTATTAAAAAATACTTTCAGGGTAAAAGTAAAAGTGCTACTGCACCATTAGCAACTGCCACGTCTTGACGTCATCAAGGCCTGATAGTTGGAGTGTCATTAAGCTCGCCCTATAAAACCTACGCCGCCCTAGCCCGCCCTAGATATGATCTTACAGAAGGGTAAAAATCAAGTAAACCCGCGGGGCTAAGACGCGTCTTTACGCGTTGTCGCGTCCAATGATATTTTGCAAAGCCTTTCGGAATACTTCGGCTCCCGATCGAAGCGATATTCGGACTTATGTTGTTGTGCATTGATTGTGCATTAAAAATCATTCAATGTCAACAGAGCAGACAGATCTTTTGACTAGGTACGTCAAAGACTAGTACAGATAAATGAGATGTAACTACGTCATTTTAAGTAAAAGAAATATCTTTATGTCCATTACATAAGCGTAAATTTATTAATACCCCAATCAATATCTAAATGAAACATGATTGTGTTTATAAAATATAAATACGTACCAGCAGCATTGTCATGATCGATAATAATTATCAATAAATAAAAAGGCGAAGTCAAATTTTATTTGTACGCGATCCGATGTTGTCAACTGCGTCTGTGAACGGTCGATAAATTGAAATGTATGCTGTCACAGCGGGATCCGAAGCGAGGGACAAAAAGAGGAGTTCGATACATCTCAATAGCTCGAGGCGTCGAGGAAAAAAAGCTGTCGTGCCGCGTGTTGAGTCTTCAATATAAGACGGGTCGGCCGTTCGCGGCAGTCAGTTCGCTTCGCGTCCGTTGTTGGCGGACGTATCGTATGTTCGTGATGCATTCGCTAGGCAATGTGGCGCTCGTGTCAGCTGCGTGTTGGTTGTTGCAGTGCGCCGGCGCATCGGGCCCCACTCGGCGGAACATGAGCTTCGTCTACCCGGAGGCGCGGCGGGATGACACCGTCGTCGACGACTACCATGGCACTAAGGTACGTACTCCCGCCAATACTAGTACTATCAACGTTTCAGTTAACGTGCCTAAAGCGTAGGAGGGTACCGGTACCATATCAAAGTTGACAATCTCGGTGTTTCTTCTCTACCTATAAGTATAGCATATCTACACTATAGCTCCTGTGTTTTTCTTCATCGCCTGCACTGCGGCAGTGTGGTGGAGTTTAATCCAGCCTCAGTTGTGGAGAAATCTATGTTCTGAAGTGGACCGCTAATGTAGCCATGCAGGTTCTTCGCCATACACGAAACGATATGAAAAGGGACTGGCAGCCCATTGTTATCATTCGCCCTCGCCCAGTGCAGCCCGTGGACTCCTAGTAAACAACCCCGCAAACAGGACTATACACAGATATTTTCAAGTTACAGCGACCTCCAAGAGGACCATAGATAGTTCTCAGAAATTATAGCCACAGTGAACTCGAGCAGTTGGTCAATTGCTTAACCCAAAGCGATGCAATTGGTATCGTATTCGTCTAATTATTACATCAAGGCGATACCGAATGTCTCTTCTTCAGTTACACAATTAAGCCCCAGTACTTAAGATAGTCCGTTTCGAAGACAGTAACAGATGTGTTTTACTCCTGATGTCTAAGATTAATCACCAGTGTCAACCACGCTGGCCAACACATACCAGCCTTTGAGAACGCTATGGAGAACTCTTAGGTGAGCTGGTTTACACACTATTTTTTCTTTCCCTGTTAAGTCTCGTGATTTTTTCAATTGATTATAACTCACACACACAAGTTATAAAAGTTAAATGGTCGTGCCTGGGACTCTAAGCCCGGACCGCCGAAAAGAAGACCAGTATTTTTTCGGCTATCATCGCTGGATTCATCAAGTCTCATATTGTACATATTTATCTGACGCATTTGTGTTATTATTGAAAATCCAATGGGATAAAAATCGAATTATCAGAAAATAGTTATAAGATGCTCTAAGCTCCGTGGCTTGTGTCAATTTCTACTCCACAAAGTTAAGCGGCTGGATGGGGGAACTGTGGCAACATTTCTTCATGGTCGTTTCCATCTATCGGGAGGCACATTAAGCAGTCGGACTACCGACCTTCTTTTCTTGGTGGACTACGCTCCAGGCCTTCTCAGTTGTGAGGAGATACATGTGGGATGTCAACAAAAAGACAATGTTTAATAAAATTTCCATATTAAAAAAAACAATGCTGATATAAATATATTATGCCATCAACAAATCTAAAAATTTCTTGAATCTTTCCAAATAAATCATACGATATGATAAAAATTTGTCAACATATAAAGCGGAGGCGCTACGCCAGTTATCGTAAAGGTCCGTACACCAATACTGAGTTCATTCGTTTAATTAGCGCGTTAATTGTTGATTACACGAAATTGCAATCGCGTAACTTAGTCAGGCAAGCCTACGCCAGCATCGCGGCACGCTGGATGGTAATTCGTAACAATTGTTACAATATGCGTAATATTGTTACGTGTGAACATTTTTTTTGTGTAAGTTGGTAAATTAGAACGAAAATAATATCAATTTTTACCTTGTCTCATCATTTTCCGCACCATGACTTGCGCGCAAACACCAAACAAAATACTTTACTGTAGATCAAGCAACATCGAAAGGTTCGGAGGCATGGATTTGCAATGGGTAATTTATCGTCAGCAAAGGTTTAAGGTACAAAATGCAAATTAACAACCACATTGAAAATACACTCGTGAGCTAAATAATCGACTCAAGCTGCACGTTTGCAGTTAAATGTCATTATAAATAAAATAAAAATGTTTTAAATATCATAAAGTTCGAATAATTAGTTATAAAATGATATAAAATTCGATAACACGATCTGCCATATTACCCAAATATGCGCTTTGAGAAGGGACATGAGTTTGCGAGCGTGCGGCTTGAGTCGATTTTTTGCTGACGACTGTATAATTACTTACATCGAGAAGGAAAACTCTTTTGTTACATCCCTCCCTACCTAAGCGTGGCCTAAATACGCGGCGTTGAGTCTTGTCGGTTTCAACCTTGTGTAAATTGGAGGACATAAGAGCTAAGAGTAATTTGTAAATATTACATTTTGCACAGTTTTCCGTGTGGTGTTCATTTTGCGTGTTGCACCTTCTGCGTTTTATACATCTTGCTATTAAGCCTAGCCGAAATGCGCGGCGTTGAGTCTTATCGGTTTCAATTAGTAAATTTGTGCACATAACCTAAGAGTGATTTTTATATATTGAATTTTGCACAGTTTTCCGCGTGGTATTCATTTCACTTGATGCACTTTCTGAGTTTAGTATGTACATCTTGCTCCTTGTTATATTTGCACATTATGCGTTTTGTCCATTTCGAGTGTGGTTGTCATTTTGTACATTATTTTTTGCAGAGATCCTTGCTCTTCAGTTTGTGTAAGACCTATAACTGAGACTATAAGGTCCTCGTAGTGGGGCAAGAACACCCTTCAAATGTATGCGAACGTGCCATTTACGTGTCATTAAGTGACATTCGGTATCGAATACGATGAAAAACGTAGTTATTAACGTTTTCCATTAGGAAATGAATAGCTTGGGATGATATAAATACACTTCCGGTATGTAGATAAGTCTTATTGAAGACCTTATTCCTCAAATAAACATTGACCTATATAAGTAAACAGAAAATGCATGTATGCAAACGATGCTTTTGTAAGTACATAGGCGGGTATGTTGTTTGAACTGGAAGCGATCTTGCATTCTGAACATAAAGCTAGTTACAGACATGTGCATTCCGTACACGTCGGTAACTAGCTTTATATTCCGGACGCGGTGAAATGGTATCGTTTTGTATTGTTCGCGTCATCAACTCGTCTTCTCCGATTAGCGATTGAACACGTTTATAATAAAAAGAGTAGCGCATTGACCCCTTTAAGCCCTTTTGAGTGCACGGCTGCCTTGCACAAGTGACCGGTCAAGTTCACATTGAGACGATCTAGAAACCTACTGTTAAAATTTAATATCTCTAATTTAATAGGATCAGCAGATATTCCCAAGGATAGTAACTTCTATTGACCGTATGCGATCGACTGCTCAATGTGTCCAGCGAAGCACGGAAGCGACACTAGCGGTATCCAACAAGGTATATCGACCGTCTCTGATCGACTGTTCAATGTGCCCAGAAAAGCACGGAAAAGCCTCTAGCGGTAACGAACAAGGTCTATCGACGAATATCGACGGCCCCGCCGAAACTTAAGTTCGTGTATTCTCTCTTCACGTTCTGCTTCTTCGGGCGCAAATAAGATCAGCTTCGACCTTCTGTACCTCTATTACGACTTTTCTTGTTTTAATCCTATTAGTTTGTTTAATCGTTTCCTCCATTGTTTTAGTCGCCTATGACCAAACGCTCTCTGCTAGAAAGAAAACGATGTTACGTCTTCACGTTGTTCATTTTATCTTGGCAAGTTGCCGTTCTCTTGCGGGAATAACCTTGAAAGAAATAGCAATAAAAGCGTGTAAAGTCAGTTTTGGACGCAACGCATCTGTGACCAGCTTCGAATAGGACTATTATTAACCACTGCTAACTATCACTAACACCGACTAACAGGACTTACAGTCACTAACAGTCCTTTCTCCCATAGTCCTTATATACTCACGAATACTGATGGTATC
>DWLO01003352.1:0-11105 GCA_018245335.1 Dalla quadristriga | reverse complement strand
CGAAATTTTGAAAAAATATTAAATGTACAGAATAAGTGCCCTTTGAGTTTTATTATAGTATAGATAGATATATAGATCATCATCTACACCATATTCAGATCCATAAAGTAAATTGAATTGAATTGAATTGAATCTGTGCTTCTTCACTCGATTCTTAAAACTAATTGTAATACACATTACATTACAACTATTATTATTTATTCTATTCATTTGTGTCACACGTCTACCTAGTTAGAGAAAGAGAGAGGTAGTGAAAGAGGGAGAGAGAAGTTTTCGTTCTTTACGTTACTATAGTGCCTATTTGGTAAACTCTTAATAGCTCTACTACTACTACTTTTAGCTGCATCGGTTCATACGTCTTTGGTCTTGCTGCATTGTTGCATAGTAAGGCCTCGTTAATTAATTCATATTATTAAAAAATATACATTTCTAAAACTTGAGTATGCGTGTAAAAGATATTGTAGGGTATGTATACCATCCAACATCGACATGACTAGCGAACTAGATTCTTGTTAATGAACCACTCTCACGGTCAGGTAGTTGCTTACTTTCTAAACTATTGATTTAATCGCATGTGCGCAACGTGTACCTGCATTTTATTAATGATTCTGCATGAACGCTATCACAAGATTATATATTACTAAGTGTTGCCCGCAACTTGGTCCACGTTACATTTATGATGTTTTCCTTCCCTCAGGATTCAAAAATCTCAAAAGGATCCAATGATCCATGTTTGAAACTATCTCTCTATGTTGTCACACCCACTAATTTTCCTAAATTTATAGGATAATGAGCCAAATTTTTGAATATATATTTCTTGACAATATGATCTAAGTTTAACAAAACAGAAAACACGATTAGACATAAAAATGAAGTAGACTAATTATTTTCCATTGTCTGTGCCACTACTATATTTTCAAGAATTAGTTCATGGAATTAGTTGTGAAATGTACAAATTCTTTTTCTTAATCCCTCAAATAGTCTTGTGATAAAAAATTAAATGATGTTTAGCGCTAATTATGTTTAAATTGATTATTTTCGAGCGAGCGCTCACTACAACCATCTCACCATTTACGTACATGTAATAGTTGCATCACTGTCATTTTAAAACTCCATGGTTCTCCGTGATTGGTCCGTCATCCGTCCTCTTCAATTTCAAGTGAGGATCGATATATCCTCTTAATTAGCACATAAGATTAATTAAAAAATATATCCCCCTACTGCACATGTATATTATGTCTTCCCCTCTTAATAATGATTTTTAAAAACTTTAGATTATGATGTTTGATGTAGGAATAATAATTATTTTGTACCTACACTAAAATGCAAGTCAATAAAATATTTCCTGTGAAGTTAAGCCTCTCGACTTAACAGAGGATTAACTTTACAATGTAAATTCTAAGTAGATCTTAGAAAAAACTCAAACATTTAGTCTTTGTCTTCAACATTTTATGCAGCACAGTGAATCATTTAAGTTTATTCAACATTTATCGAATCCATTAGTGACTGGCGCGACGATATTTTCAGGTTATTTCTGGACTAACTTTTGATCCAGAAGTCATGGTGACAATCAGAAAACAGCGTGTCGAGTATCTTACATCTCTAATCCGCAGAAATGATCAGCGGATTACGACATGGGCCTAGGCACCTCACTAATCACTTCTCTTCTGAGTGTATACGAAAATCGCGTTATCAATATAAGTATCAATATTGGTTGTTGTAACCAAAATAAATCGAAGAGTACCTAATCTCAGAAAAACGGCACATTCCTTACTGTTTAAATATAATAGTATTGTATATATTAGTTTTGGCATGGAATAATATGTTTATTAAATTACGAAATCAATTTTACACAAAAAGTATATCAAAAGAAAAATGATTTAATAATTAAAATATTATATATTAACGTTTTTACTTAAATAAAGCTCAGATAGATTAAATGGCTTTTCTCCAAAGTATCTAGTTACGTATTGCGATCTCTTATGAACATCAGTCAGTCAGTGCAAAATGTCAATCATGCCCATTTCTAAACCGCTTCCGAGATCCCACTGCGGCCGAGAGATGAGCCCTTTGAGACGATAATTGCATTTATACTTGATAGTGATGAAATACTGGGCGCCATTTATGAAAACCGGATTAGTCTCCCGGTTATAAAGACGACTAGACACTTCGCAAACTAATATAAAAATAATATCAAAACAAGTTTTAACTTACGCGTATAAACATTCATTGATATTTAAAATAAGTATGAATACATTATGTACATGTACATTTACATTTATAGATACTAAGGTCGCTCTTAAAGTAGCCAGTTTGAGCTCTCACATATTATATTATCACTCATTAATGTGATCCATTAATGTTAAATATTAATTAAAATTATTCAATTCTGGTCATTCTGAATAAATGAATCCAATCCAGTCCAAAAGTAGGTAGATCGAATCAAAAAGTGTAGTACCTACCTACTTATAGTGACCACGTGTAGACTTATCTACATCATAGTAGTTATTATCGCTATACTTCACATCCCAACGAGCGTTACCCTTGTTATAAAAATAGGCTAAAATATATTATTATCTTTATGACAAACGGCTATTACGTTACGACTCCAATGCGCGAAGGTCCAAGATCGTCTGGAAATTGCCAAATTGTTATAAGTAAATACTTATTCAAGAGTAATTGGCAGTTGGCAGTGACTGCTACCAGCAAAGTTATTACTATCTGACCTACAACACTATAAATGTATGCCCCTTTTTGCTGCTATTAGCTTACGGTTTTATCAGCAGCCCAATCCAAAATTATCATTTGCCGTCCCGAGAGTCACGACAGTCGTTGTATTTATAAATGTGTATATTTGGCAACCTTAGAATAAAATTGGCGTTGATCACACAGATTAATTTATTATCTGTAAGCCTATTTTGTCCATTCCAACGTTTGTCATTTGTTTAAATTGGCGATTTGCTCTACCTTCAAGTTTCCTCTCGTGATAGCTATGATTATATACATAACACCACAGAGGTTTGAATACGTATGAAATACATTTTGTCGCCTCACAAACTAATATCGATTTGTAAAATAGATTTCAAGTATGCTAACGCTGTCTTTATCGATTTCAATCATCGTTTCGTCAAATTACAATGTGCTATTAATTAATTATCTACATGCAACATCCATCACTCGCTGAAAAATCTCTGTTCGATTATGCACATCCAAATGACTGATGGTTGTCCAACCGTTGCGAATGATTTGTCTCGTGTCGTTCTGGTATTTCATCATTTTATCTTCACTTTCTTTTCTCCTTGCCCAACAAAAATCAAAAGGATTTTTGATAAAATATTCTTCATTACCTAATTCGCTACATTTGCATCTTGACCCTGTTTTTAAGGCTACTTATACAATGTTCAACGTTTTTGGTATACTTATGTAATTATGTTTTAGTGGCATAAATCAATATATTAAATTTCTTAAGCATGCCGTGACTTCGCATCTGTTTACAGGGCGTTTAAATTACCTTAATATTTTGTTTGCTTCGGAGATTAGGTACTTCCGAAAATGTGTTTTGGAAGATCGACGTAGCATGTCACTCAGGCAACATAAACACAGTCCAACCTAATGAATTTGTTTTTTAAATGATAGCAAACGAGCATGCAGTCACACTAACTACTGCTGCCCATAGACATCTGTGACAAACCGCGAGCAGGACTGTACGATAGATGGACTTTGTTAATTAGTCCTGTTAGTGGAATATTAATTGGTAAGAATTCTTATTGCACTGTGGGAGTTAGGAGTGTTAGTGTTAGTTAGTCTTGTTAGTAAGTATCAGTAATCACAGTAAGTAATTAGTAGTATCGGTTGGTATTGGTTTATTATTGTTAGTATTGGGTATTCGAGCGTATGCTTAAAACGGATTCGGAATAGAACCCGTTTTAGGTACCTAGTCAGATGTACCTTATTCAAAGGTGGTTTTTAGTCATACTCCTGGTGATATTATTGGTCGGGGCAGGCATTTGACTGGCATAATGTAATGTAATGTGTGATATATTATGTAATACCAAATAAATCCTAGTGCGCCCAATTCTTAGTGATTGAGTTTCAATTTGTTTGTTTGTTAATATTGATCGAATATGTTCAGTGTACGAAGACAAGACTGGCTGATGATGTTCCGGGTGTTTAATATTATCATTATTTATATAAATAGAATTCTAGTAAGTTATTTAACAGAAACATAAACGAGCTAAACACATACTAGGTACGTTTCCGAATTTCCGTATGGATGTGTAATTAAAGCGCCTTTATAATGTTAATTTTATTCATAGCGTAGGTCGCAGTTCCGCCAAACGTAGTATGTATGTAAATTGACTCAAAACAGAATTATAGACTGCTAGGTGCATATTTTGTATATAGAGTTTATGGGGGCAAAACTTCCAAAATATTTTTCTTAACTTTACTTTACTAACTGGACTAACACCCCAGTTCCTTTTACGGTCCTATTCGAGGTTTGTCACAGATGTCATGGGCGGCAGTGGATGGGTGAGCTGCAGGATCGTGTGCTATCTTATTCAATTAAAAAAAAAATAGAAGATATTTGGCGCTTACGTTAATTATTATTATTTTCGAGTGCGCGCTCACTATAGCCATCTCACCATTTACGTACATGAAATAGTAACATCACTGGCATTTTAAAACTTCATAGTCCTCCGTAATTGGTCCGTGATCCGCCGCTTCTCTTTCAAGTGAGGATTGAGGTTAATCCTCTTAACAAAGAATACGATTTGTGTTCATCACGACCTCTTGCGCGTACGAACTTTCTCCTAACAGACCATGAGCACATCATGTGTGAGCAGTTATCCTAGTTTAAATTTGATGTTGAAATTTTTATTTATATTATTATTGTCATTGCATGAGATATTTGACATTTTATTTAAGTAAAAATTATGTAATCCACTCCTAATATGTTCCTACTTAAGTGACCAAATTGTAACAGCTGTATAACTATGTACATATTATATGCAATAAATAAATAATGAATCCTTACTAATATTACCTAGTGTCTTTTTTTGTTTTTGTTTTATTTAGTACTTGTTAGTATTAGATTTTAATAGGAGTATGAGTTGGTTAGGAAAAGATCTAATAAGATAGCCGTACATTCTACACTGTCATAAACTTGAATTGACAAAATATTTAAAAACAGGTAAATACACTAGTATTATTATTATTTACCTGTTTTGCGTATTCATGCCTTGTCATGCTACGGGACTTGCCATTGACGTAATACATAGTCAAGACATGTAGGCGGATGATCATTTTATTACCCGTCTGCGTAAGAACTGGTGGTATAACCTGTATATGGTTCGCCCGGGGCGGTACCACCGCTACACCCATTGCTGTGTTCAGTCCTTAGGGATAACAAAGTATCTCAGACCAGCTTCGAATAGGACCAATACTAACGCAGGGGCGTGCATTCCATACATGCAAAAAAGCACTGCCTTCCCCAAGAATTGACCAACAAATATAAAAATAACTTTATTCTTTATTATTTTTCAACAACATAATAGTTATGACTCATACAGGGTAGGTATCAAGACGGTCAACGCGTGTCGCAGAATTTTAGGTAAGATTATTGTTATTTCCTGTATTTTACATTTGATGCTCAGTGCCTAGCCTGTATTTTTATCCTGTGCACGCCACTGCTAACGAATACTGACTTAATGTTTTAGAAGCATGAAAACCGCATCACCAATAGATTTAAGTATAGGTATCTGATCATAAAAAAACGAAAGAAACTTAAATAGTTGTTCAGGAGAAATCTGTCAGGATACTCTGCCTATTATTTCTATAAGCTATATTTGTAGTTAAAGTAAATAGGTACTTAGATGTTAATCATAGTAAGTTCAGCGTAAGTCCCTTTCTTTTAACTTTCTTTCGGCCAGTAAAATGAAACGCATTGCTATTTTCGTTAGCAAGCAAAACTAGTTCACTTGTGGCCGTGCCTGGTCGCGTTATATAATGTATCCGTGTTACACATCTGTGTAACACTTAGGTTACACATCTCACCGTTAACAATTGCACCATCAGATTATGTACCTGTAATAAGAAACTGACACTATACAGGAGACACGCCCAGATTTGTGTCACGATACTACTTATATACAATCATTAGGATAACCTGCCGTTAAATGAACCTGCGTTATGAGATCATGACTTACATAACTACGTGTAATCAACTTTGCAACAATCCGCGAGCAAAACGTATGATGGTGTATACTTTCATGCATATAGCACCTCCCTCCCTCATAGGAAAACATACCCATGCAACAATGAAAATATACACCAACACGTGTTTCGCCCCTAAACAGGGCATCATCAGGGTAAGTAGACTCGACGACGCTCGATCGCAAAAAACTGTGTAGATTAGATTAGATTGTAGATTAAACGTAGCTTTATAACAAAGGATTTTCGCAAAGTAACGCCTGATACAATTAATTACATGAGATGATGACTTCATTAAGTACCTAACTACCCAGTCCAGTATAAATTCAAGTAAGGGTAAACTCAGTATGAAACTTAGAAACGGAGTTTATCTAATTTATAACCAACTAGCTGTAGCCCGTGGCTTCGTCCGCGTAAATTTTTTTATCAATTGTCGGGCTCAAAAGTGTCTCCTTTGACCCTCTCCGTGACTCGAAAATAGCTCTCTATAAAATTCTATGAATATCAGTTGTACTCGTATGTTTTACCCGTGAAGGCGAATCAAACAAACTCAACTAATTTTAGCATTAAGATTAGAAAGATGGCGTTAAAAACGTCATTAGTATAATATAACCCTTCATTATAACGTTCAGAAGGTTCTTATAATCTCCCAGTCCGCGTGTTAAGATATCAAAGTCAAAGGTCTCGGTTCCTACAAATCATGCGTCTTCAGAGGTTACGTACGTACGTACAGATCAATTACTAATCTAACTACGTACTATTACGTACTGTTAGTAATCATTTGATCTCATTAATTTCTTAGTGTCAATCGTAATTGATTGAGAATGTTAAGCCGCACCGGTTCGTGCCGGCAAGTGGATGGGGCACTAGCGGTCGTGGCGATATTTCTTGAGCGCTTCTGTGCTTCGGAGGGCAGATTAAGCCGTCGGATCCGGTTGTTATCATCTGATAATAGTTTTTAAGCCATGTCGGCCAGGAGGCCTTGGGGAGGCCAGAAAAACTACCGACACGGGTTGGCCACTAACCACTCCACCAATCCGTATTGGAGCAGCGTGGTGGAGTATGCCAGGCCTCCTCAGTTGTGATGAGACCCGTGCTCTGCAGTGGGGGGCCATTATGGGTTGCAGCAAATTTCTTAGCGTTCATCGCTAAAGCGCTGCAGCGGATAAGCGTCTATTTTGTTTGTTAGAAACGTAATTGTTGTTTTGTGTATTTCTTAAAAAAGTTGCAAATAAAAATGCACCTTTACAAAACCCCGCTAAAACGCTATAGTAAACAATATGGCGTCGCACTGACGTCAGATACGTCACACAACAGTAAATAAACATAAAAAGTATGTCATGTCAAACATTATTTACTGTGGTGTGACGTCATTTTAGATACAGCCAATCTCGATCGTTTTCGTTACATGGTGCCACCTCAAATAGTGTTTCTTTTTAATAAGTTATCTATTAAGTATGTTTTAGTCAGATTTATGCTAATTGTTTCTGAAAGCCATCCATCATTTATACCGACAAAAATAAATACAATATTTTTCTCACTGTCAAATAGCGTATTGAGGCTAGGGTGTCCCATTTTAATAAGAGCAAGGAACTCGAGGATGTAGGTTGAAATAACAATAGATAAAACGAAGCCACGTTCGCATGTTGACCTGCCTCAGTTCCGTTACACCCCGAATCTCAAATCAATAATACGAAAATCAAAAAATATGTTTTACTTACACATGTTTTCTTTGTATCCGTCAGCGATAACTTTTGAAATTTTCATATTTTAAGCTTGTTTTCTATTTATCAATGAAGTACTCAATGCAGTCGGATTTTTGTTTCATTTTTACCCGGCAGTTCGAGGTCCCATGGTCAAGTTAACGAAAACTGCGCAAGCGATGTCACCGAGAAAATGCTAGAAGACGTTGACGGTGGTCGGCGTCGGGAATGTTCAAATTTGCACAAAAAGTCAGATGAATGCGATACCAAGCACATCGCTTTGCGTTACGCAATTAACCCGCTGCCTCCGTTACACCCCTAGTCTTCAATCACTAATACGAATATCTACGGCGCGGTAGAGAAGATTAGATACACGAATACCATCGCTAAATGGAACTGGAAAAGAACTGCCCTATTTGTTTTTACTTTGTTCATGGTTTACGACGTGGCAGAACCTGTATTTGGTTCACCTGGGGGTAACTACCTACACTTAATACCGAGACATTTATGCTGTGGAGCAATTGGTTACAAGAAGTTTCGTATTGAATGTGTGGTCATCTCAGTCCTCAGAAGTAGGAAGTGTAGGAACTAGGAACACTTTACGAACTTAATATACTGATACTACTTTACAATATTTTTACACTGTGCTAATATTATAAATGTGAAAAATTGTTTGATACGTCTTCAAGGCTAAGCCATACAACCGATCATTATAGAATTTACTCGTAGTAGAGAGATAGTTTGAGTCACGGACAAGGCCATAGGATACTTTTGAACTCGAATATTTTTAGATGCCGAGGGAATGAAAACATCATAAATAATAACAAATATAAAATAAACAACTAAATAACCTATTGGTGGGAGCAAATAAATTAGTTTTATTATTATTATTATAAATTTAACGTGGACCAACTCGCAGACAACAGCTAGTAAGATATAAATAGATATATATAGGTAGGTACGGTGCGAGTTGGTAATATCAAGAAGATAGTGCAAAAAATTAAGGAAGTACTTAATATTTAAATGTCACGTCATGTGACGTGAAGGTAACATTTAAATGGATTTTAAATTATTAATTTATGAGGTAATAAATAAATATTTAGTACTCGTGTCTTCTGTTATAATATTGATGAACGAAGACTGGGGTATGCTTGCTGTGTAGGTATAGGTTTGTAAGTTTACAGTCGAATTCTTGATAAGGACAAGATAAGCATAAAAACTTATATATAAAAAATATATTTTTCCTACAATACAATACAATATTCGATATTGTACAACAAAAAATAAAGACACAAAGTACAGTTACATAAATACAGTGACTATATACAACAGGGCGGTTTTATCGCTTATCTTATGTCTTATATCTTATCTTTTCCAGACAACCTTTAGATAATTGACAAGTATAATATGTAGATAAGAGGAGGGGTAGTAGGGTTCACAAACAATATTCTTTGTAAAAAGTAGTTTTTTTTACCAAGTCCCCTATATAGGTGGCTATAAATTAAAAGCTTGTCGTGACGTCAGTTGAGCTGTCAACGGCATTGGTAGCTGTTAAAAATTAAAAGTTCTGAACAAATTATCAACGCAGACGAAGTAGCGGGTACCAGCTAGTGTAAAATATATTGTGGTGCAGTTTCATGTTTTCTATTACACTCGAATGCACGCAACTTCACTCAGGCGTGCGAATGTGATGAAATCTGTTTCAATATCCTTGTGTGTCCACAGTTCTCACTTAACAAATCACATCCCCTTATTGAAAGTTATTTTGGTTTTAGAGGTTTGAATCATAATTTGCCTGTTATGAACAAAATCTAACTTTTATTAGTAAGAGGTATTTCATAACAGGCAAATGTTTAACCGTGAAACCATATGTTTGAAATGTTGTTATATTATGAAAACCATCTTACTAATAATTTGTTTGTTTGTTACGCCTTCACAGCTTTACATACAACCAATCTTCATAGAATTTGGTAGACAGGTAGTTTGAGTCATGGAGATGGTTATAAGATACTATTGCTCCCGAATAAATATACAGATCCTGAGGCAATGAAAACATCATACATTTAACGCGGACGAAGTCGCTAGCAACAGCCAGTCGTATATAAGTATAATGTGATGCCATCGATGCTTAATCTGTTCAGGCGCTAAAGGCTTTCCTTCGCCTAAACCAATTAATCTTTGATAATTACGAGAGAAAGAAACAGGAGAGTCGGCGCTAAGGGGACAAAGGAGAAGAAGTTTTTTGCGTAGGCGTTAAGCTAGTTGCGGATCAATTTGGAAACAATTTGATTTATACTGTAAATCTTATTCATGAATCATACAAAAGTGGCGGAAGTAAACAACAACAACAAAATTTAGTGGGACAGAAATATTTGATTTGATTTTGAACAGGGCCTGTTCAGACCGAATCGGTCGAGTTAATAAAGCAGTGTGTGAAGATTATTTTCGGATTGACATGGTAACAAATGCAAAAATAAGTATGTATGGTCTGTGGCCGATCTTTGGTCTAAGTATACTAAAACAGATTGATTTCAGTGTCGATGTCTAGAACTAGTAACTTCGTTTCTATTACTAAAGTAGTCTACCTAATTATTTTTCTTCATTTAGCCACCATTAATATCGTCAATTATTGGAAAAAATTCCGTTGTTGTTTATCTGTAACGACTGTAAAACGTAATACTTACAAATAATGTTAAAGTTTATCAGTAAATAATAACCGTACGTACTTACTTTATAATTAGGTAAGTATGTACTTGCTTACAATATAGCAAACATAATATTTGATTTCGTTTAAAAATTCGGTACTACGACATTGCAATAATCCTCCTTATATTTTTAGGGGCTAAACTGCTTATTTTTTAAATTTGGATGCTTATTATTACCTGCCTTTAATTTTCATGGTTAAAAATTAAAGCCGTAAAGTCAACATTTTACAGTTCTGAGTTTGAGATCCTGTGCAGACCTCTGCAATGCATGCAATTAATTTGACCACAATGTTTTGCGTAAAGAATCGTGAAGTTAAAAGAGTCATGAGTATGAAACTAATTTAATTAAATAGATTGATCAAAAATATCGTATTTATCTGGTAATATTTATAGTTAAGTATACATAATTAAGCGATGATAGCCTAGTGGTTAAGACTTCGGCCTCGTATTCGGGGGGTCCGGGGTTCAAATCCCAGGCACGCACCGA
>DWLO01003351.1:0-11105 GCA_018245335.1 Dalla quadristriga | reverse complement strand
CTTTGTCACTGACTGTTTACTGTTTTACTAGATGTTTACTTACCTGGAATATTAGTGTAATAGTAGTAGTCCAATTCGTATGTGTTATGTATATGAATATATACATGAAGAAAAAGCTTTAAGTCATAAGCGTCGTCTCCGATAAGTATATCAGGCATTTAAAAGTTCTTTAAATTGATCGGGTTCATGACTAAGTATTATTCTTTTACCACATATCCACTTTTAGTGTATTGCTTAAGCTTGTTTCATTATGAGAACCTTACCCCAGCAGTACAGCAATGTCGAAAGTTGTATTAACTAGAACAATTGTTACGTAAACAAATATAGTGCTACAAACCGCTTGAGATATTTACTAAACTAAACTTGATCATAAGATTGATTTGTTTACGCGAAGCAAGCAGAGAACTGTATAAGTAAGTCCTTCAAGAAACTTTTCCCCAATTTGATATAACCTTTTGTAATGATTATGTAGGTAAGCTCTCAATTAACTACGATTTTCTATTTGATTTAGGTAAGTAATATATTATAATGTTTATACAAAAACTTTCCCAAATAATTTTCATTAGTTTTCATTAGCAAAGTGTTGAGAAAGGCATTTAGATGCAGACTACTTTATCATGCTAATACCTTCAAGGCACGAACGAACCCTCCCCTGTCCAGTTTATTACGTACCTACTTTAAAAGACGCGCACTCGTTTAATTTACAGTCGTAAAAACCAGTTTCAGTTTCAGTTTGCTTTCAGTTTGACCCGACCAAACCATGCGTACTTACTCATTATGTGGAATTATGGTAAGTAAAATGAACAATTTATTTGCTAAGACACATAATAGTAGTGTTAATTAGTTCACCATAGAATTCTAGTCTGCTTTTGTTTAACAGAATAGAAAGTACCATCCGATTTAGAAAATAGGTCCCTACTGCACATGCCTTCTAAATTTCACATTTCTACCTCTAGTGGCTTAGTCTGGGACGATGTTCGACGACAGCGTCGCGACGAGCACGAGCGGCGAGTGACAGTATATTATTTTACTCTTTGGTCATGATTACTCTTTGAGCGTTCTCACTTGCTAAAGGTTGACGTAGTTTTTTATTTCATTTTATCGAACGACCTTGCAATGTCATAAAGTATTTGAATGAAATGATCTGTACTAATCTGTACGAACTAGAAAATTCGCTACTTGTAATAATATGGAATATTGAAGACGTAATAATAAAAAAATAACTATTCATAAACAATTTATGTAAGGCCAAATTAAACACGTAGGCGCCTATTCATAATGGAAGTTTCAATTAAAATAAATACCAATGAAACGCTGTACTTGATTTGCATTTGTATTAGCAAGACATTAGTTAATTACTGTATATTCTATATTTTGGTCTTTATCTAGAATGATAGTAGATTTTATCCGAGCCATTCAGTTCCAGGCACGTCGATTACAGTTCGCCATCCGCTTATAAGAAAGCCAGACCTTTATGAAAGGAGATGGTTTTGTTTTCACCTGGACGTACTAGATTCTTAACAAAACACGGATTTTACTGAAAACATAAATCGTGTATTTCTTCTATCAAACGTCAAATTACAATGTCCTATTTTATTCGATTCCCCTTTAATACCTTGACGGCACTCTTTTCACCGAGCCGCCGTCAGTAGCCAGCAGTAATGTAAAAATAATCTTATTTCCTCAGCCGAATTAAATTCTACAAGTGACATCATTCACGATGTAACGGATAAGTAATGTAATTGTAGCAACTTTTTATATTTTATCGTCTCCGTTGTACCATGCAACATGTATTTCGAAAAGAGGATAAACATAATTAATTACGCTATCCCTATTACAGGCGCTTCACAGGCGCATAGCAAACAAAATGCAAATCGATTTCCGATACCGACGGAGACTGAGTTTGCCTACTTTTATAGAAGTTTAAACTATAAATTGCATCTACCTGTGCTCTAACATTTTAAACAGCAAAAAAGGACGAACAATTTATCGAAATATCAAACTATTCAACGCTGATAAAATTCCACGGTTCTATGATAGTTCAAGCTTAGCGTAGTACTGAACTGGTTGTTAACTGGATTGTAAAGTTCGTTCTGCCTGCCTATAATCTGGTCTGGGCCGTAAGTTACATTTTCATACATAATTCAGAATGTAAGTCACTCTGAAAATGTATTTGCCGCTGCACTTAGACAAAAACGCAAACGTTGTAGAACTATTTGAGTGCTTTATGGTGTGAACACAGATATTTTCACAGTTTATGTACCTAACTTTCAGGATAAAAATAATAAAAACAAGATTAGTAGGTACCAATTATGTACTAAGCGAAAACATCTGATACACACACGCGTAACATTTGACTCACGTTATGCACCATGTATTTCCATCGCTCGGATCAAATTAATGATTCTGTTATAAACCAAGGTCCTCGCATCGATGCCCCACATAAAATCGACATGGCTGAAACTGGCCATAGTAACCCTAAACTTCCCAATAGGTGCTCCGAGTTCTCTGAATAGCCTAGTGACATCTCTTACGTCGGCCAATGGATCGCTATCTGAGTAGTGCAAGAAAACCGGTGCTGTAACCTTGGATAGATCGTACGCCGGTGGATTCCTCCTGCCATAAAGTCGAAGATTTTTAAAGGTTCCGTGGTCAAAACGACGGAAGCGTTTATCCGCAATGCCTTGTCCATAGTGGGCCAATTGCCAGGTTGAGGCCCCAGCCGGAGTGTGGCCCGTTTTCACGGGAAACATGGTCTGTAAATATTAATACGTGTTGATTTTTAGATAAAATATAAGAAGTGATACATGTCTATAGAGATGTAATTTCGTAAAATTGATACACAAAGTACCTATCAGATCAATTTACGAAAAAAATGTGTTTTCATTTATGAAAAAATAAACAACATATTAAATCGTCATAAAAAAAGTTTCGCACCACCGGACCAGCTGCTTATTGTTTTCTTAATATCCAAGCACTGATACAGTGTATTTTTGTTCTTATACCTTATCCCCATCCTTTCGAGTGGTATCCGCTTGGCTATACCTACGTACCGCATTATGTTGCCCCTCATTCCACCCTCCAATCAAAAACACGATACTGCTGCAAATTGGTTGAAACACCACTTCATCTCTGCAAAAGGCCTGCCCTGCCCATGTCATTATAAGATTGTTAGGTAAAAATTCACCAATGCCGACCAGATTTCCTATTTTCTGAAAGAAAGAAATCATAATATAATCATAATATGCTATGATAAGGACCTAATCTCATAATTGGTTTGTTTTTAAATCTGTTATCAGTGATAAACAGTTTTCATTGAGCCATGCATAATTATATTTGTTTCTCAGTGTATACATGACTTATACAGCTTTGATCTATCGATTGCCACTTTATTTATCTTTTTTACATGTCCAAACCATCATATACTCCTAACATTTATTATAAAATATTCATCCAATCACCTTTCAGCTCCTTCATTCGGAAACTCTTACTAGAAAGAAAAAGAAAAGCAAACGTTTATTGTTTTCTGATGGTTTACAAAAGATCCAGAAATAAATGGTTAACAACCCTATGCGGATATACAATAATTTTGTCATTGGTTTGATGACTTTATTTTTATTTGGCGGGTTCGATCCCCGGCCGGGGCAGTCATTTATTTGGTAGATAATTGTTTGTACCACTTTGTACCAAAGACAACCTAAGGGAGCATTTTACTATGATATACAAGAAGCGGCGCAAGAAACTCATAACGTACCCTTTTATAAACATAAATAATGTGTAATTGTTTGGAGAGTCGTGTAACTAGCATTACAACTACTAATATTACAATTAGTTTCTGACATCAAGATTTTCAACGACGATATAAAATGTATTGGAAACCAGCTATTGTTTTAGTGATTTCTTAAATTTATTTATATTTGTACTATTTATTCATTAAAACTTTATTACACAACACACTAATATACAAATGGTATATTAGGTGGACCTAATGCTAAAATAATCTTTCGCTATCTTTTGCTATATTCTTGTGTCAGTCATAAATTTATTTTCGTGCTTTTTAAATAGGAGTTTTTCGTGACTCCTAATGTAGATGTATCCACCAATATTGAAACTTAATATTTTACTCTTTATTTTTGTGTTGTGACGTTTCCGGTTCAATCTTGCATCTAGTGAGTTCCCAAAACATTTATTTGTTGGGCTTATTCTATTTATAGACTCTAACCCTCAGAACAATAATAACTAATTTATTGTTCTAAGCTCTAACCAGCCAACCATCAAACTCAAACAATCACGGTTCAGCTCATTCAGTTTGAAAATTGTACAACACCGTTCAAATATTTTGCTAGCAATCCCGCTTCATAATGTTTATTTACAACACATACCATACAAATTTTACTTCTTGCACACAATTATATACGCATCTGTATTTTTTTCTACCGTTATCATTTATAAATTGTGTATTAATTTGATATACTTACCGCTATATTCTTCGAATAAGGAGCTAATGCGTTAAACAAAAGGTGTCTATTATGAACCATATAAGCAACTGGTGCCATAGCGTGCATTGAAATTATCTTCTTATTGTAATCTGGACGAAGGGATCCCATAACAAAGAACACCGTCGTGCCCTGAGAATGCCCGATGTAATGTAATCTTTCTTTTCCGGTATGTTCGAGAGCATAATCGATCATGGTAGGTAGATCAATATTTCCAATTTCATCCCAGCTAAAATTCCAATAAGCTGTATTACGTATTGAATCAGGATTCAATCTAGTGTGCCTACGTGAATAGTATGTTCCACGAGCATTTCCCAGCCAGACGTCAAAACCTTCCTCGGCAAGAATATAAGCTGTAGAAGATAAATCATATAAATGTACACTGTTGAATACTACTAGGCTCGCCTGGTTGTCGAAATTTGTCGCACCATTTTTATCCTATCTGTAGGTGAGATGTTTACAAGTAGATACTTATTTAAGGCGATATAAACTTGCTTTATTACCTAAGCCATTTTCCGGGCCCATTAGGATAAAGCCCGCAGAGGAGGCAAGCAGGCCGTGCATCACGAAGACGACGGGCTTCTTGCGGTCCGGGACGTTGTGCGCGGCGCGGCCATGAGGGATGCGGTGCATTGTTAAAATGTACCCGTCCGCCGTAGTTACAGTGTGCTCTTCAAGCGGGTACCCGTATTTACGGACAAGTTCAGGCTATAATCAGAACATTAGGCTTTTCCACGGATCCTTATCTTACCAATAAATAAAATTGGAGTTACTGTCTGTGATATTAAAATTAGGATAAATAACTAAATGGAATGTGCTATTTGTATGATATATTAACACCTAAACATAATCAAACGATTTTAGAATATTTGTCGGAAATTTGTATGAAATTTTCAGAGATTGTAGAGAGTACACTAACTTACCGTATAGGTTGTAACTTGTTTTATCTCAATATCTCAAACGGTTCTTTAGTTATAAACCACAGCGTCAGTTCTCCTTATCACTGTTTAAAATTTTCTGTATTTCGAGATCACTCTAGTCTTTTAATAATTTAATCGATCAAGTGCGAGTAAAACTAGCGCACCAAAGGATCCGCTAATTAAGTATATTATAAATAATTTTGGGTCCAAAAAATTTGACATGCCAATTTTTCAAACCGATAAATCATGTTACTAAAGCTAGTCTTTCTAAATATCGCTAAGCAAACAAGGAGCAGTGCTTGCTTTAAACTTTACAATCCCCAACAATATTATTTTATTTATTTTTATTTTACAACACCTAATTCAATCAATGTTTAACATAATATAATAATAATATAGTATGAATGATAGAAACTCACTGTTTCACCGTTAAAATAAGCAACACTTTGTTGCTTAAAACGCACAGATAAATCATGATATGCGATGGTGTTGGATAATTACGGACCCTACGGATCATTCTTTCTTTATGGGTAGAATGTATAATCATATTTTTCTTCAAATTGCAGCTTTTCCAGGTATAGGTTTACATTATCAACCCAATATTCGAGATTTTGATACGGTGAGATTGTAAAATATTGAGCTGGACTGGGCCAGAGGATAGCTAGCTACCTACCAATTTTATTTCGATGATTTTCTTCTGTGCCTGCACTATCGAATTTAAGTTTACGACAAGTGTTATTCGAACTTACGTTATTCTTTTTCTTCTCGATTTCTAGCATAAGTAATCCTTTAGCTTATTAAACTATTTAGTCGTAAGTACAATACAATACAATACAATCACCTGGTCACAAGTATCTGGTTAAAACGTTATAAGTAGATATATAACTTACGACATCGAGGCGTGCATCTTCATGGATATTGTCCGAGAATCGAGCATTTAAGTTATCTACTAATTTATCAGCATATTCATCTTGAGGAAACGCCGTGGTAACGGCGATACACACGGCTAACACCAGGCGCACTCCTGCCATGGTTTTGACTTAATCAGACAAACGATTTCGAGAAAAATACGGCATTTATATATTATAATCGGAAATGATGATAATAACAAGATATAGTCTTATTATGACGCAGATAGTACTAATACGACGTAGGTCAGTCGGTCTTTTGTGACAATATAATATATGTTGATGAGGATTTCCTCTACTCGAGTGTAACTCGGTATACTGAGCGCCCGCCCCGAGACCCTCAGGGAAAGGGATCCACCCTTTCCCTGATATATGTATAGATAAGAGAAGTTAAAAGTTTAACAAAACATATTGGAGAAAACTGGCAGTATTTGTATTGTATTCGTATTTTATTTTATATTGTATTCATATTGAGTTCGTATTGTATTCGTATTATTGTATATTCGATCTGTTGCTTCCTTGCACCGTGATAGAAGGACAAACCAACAAACTAACAAAGTTTCACATGAATAATAACACAACATACAAACATTTATAATCACATTTAATATTTCAGTAGTAAAGAAACATTTACGTCTTTCTAAATTCGTATCCAATATTGTTATCAATGTAATCTTTCTATGTTTTTACATAATTTGGCTACCTACTGGTATATCGTAATCCAACCGGTATCACTGAAATCTTATATTTTGATTTTAATTTAAAGCAGTGTAATTCCTACTATCGCAGCTGACGCCGTGGATTAAATTGAAATGTCATTGACAAAAACAATTCATAAGTGTTTACACTGTTTGAGGTTTACCTCAATTTTTTTAGAATTAATAAGTCGAGTGGAAAAATTTAAATATAGGAACTACCCTCTCGTGAACTCTCCATTTAATGTTGTGAATACTCTCCTCTTTGTTCACGGAACTATTTTTAAATCATAGTAAATAATCATTTCTGAAATGTACAAAACAATTTTTTTAATAAGTCTAATGTAGATATTAAATTTGCCTTGGTGGACACAACGGGGGAGCCAAGTACACGGAAGCCTTATATTCCTCTGGTCAACACAATTGCATTGCAAACATTTCCCAATCTACTCGTAGGCTTCTATTTTGTTTTTCGTCTTATATCCGTACCGTACCATATACCTACCGTACTTCTCTAATGTCTTCTTTGAGCGTCTTGTGTTGTATACCTACCTAACACACTTACAACTTAGTAATTTCCTCTACACCACTAGATCTTTTAAATCCTTTCTTATAATAATACTTTTCCATCCAAATACTGTTTTATTAGATATAACAACCATTCCCATTAATTTATTTAACAGATTCCATTCATGAAATCGTTGATCAAGCGTACCTAAATCAAATCATTTTGTCCCACGGTAATAGGATACTGTTATTTTGACAGTTTATTAATTAAGCGGAAAAAGGTTTAAGAGGTTGTATGTGTCAAAATAACATATGATTAAAGAAAATATTAATTACTGCTCTGATAAAAATACTGATGATATTCGATTAGGAATAAAGATTTAAAAAGTTATAGGTAGTGTTAACAATGCTCAATTTCAGCAATTTAGTTGATTTCGATATCTTAATCGCTGTTTTACATTGGCAACATAGGTTTATCCGAAAGTGACCCTTGGGTTACCGCATGGTAGCGTGTTGTCTACACTTATGTGTTCTAAATATTTATGTCAACTCCAAGACTACGGCGGCAATTAACTTCACACTACTTACCACTTTCACGCTGATAATTTACATAGGTATACATCGTCTATGCTTGACGGAAGATACACCAGGAACTATTCTCTTTTCTATAAATAGGGACTTTGTGTGATAATTTTAAATAGTAAGCAATAATTCTAAAACCTTTCAACGATCTCTAATCTAGCGTCTAATATTTTTTTTATAATTATATATATGTAATATTTCCATGTTATTAATGTTATTTTCATTTTTAATTTAATTTTTATGTTATTCAGTATACCTAATTCCTACTGATTAAAAGTATTAAATCAAATTACATATCAGTAAAAATGATACTTATAATTTTTAATCAAGTGTAATATTATCTAATTTATCAAATTTAATAACTATATCACAAACGCAGCTGATGCTCTTTAAACGATTTATGTACCTACTTGTTTGCTTAGCAATAAAACCCCAACCCAAGGCAGCTTGTGGCAGGCTGTAGATTCGGTTAGGTATCCTCAAAGGCCCACATTTGTGTAATCTCTCATACGACGCGGTCCTTCGTGTCAGTTTTCCCTTTGCATATGAAACGTTGGTGCTGGCTGACGGGGAGGCAGCGTTCAAGAGGCAGGCAAGGCTCGCCGAGCTTTGCCTGATACGAGCTGCGCGTTATGGTAGCAAATTCGAAAACGGAGGTGCTGTGGTGCCACCCATTTCGACGATACGCGTAGGTGACGTTGACTTCCAGGTTAGCCGGTATCTTAAATTACTGGAGCATACCTACAATGGAGTGTGGGGCGACCTGGACGACGCACGCCCCGAACTGGTAAGATCGCACCACCGAGCAATGGATCGCAGGGACCGCTCGCTGCCGAGCGCACCTCTCTTTCTCTAGCCTCATTCCGCCTACTGTTACTGGCCCAATGGTTGGGTCCCACGGCGTGTTAGCTGACAGTACTCAAATTGGATTGTATGAGGGACGATTAGTAAGTTAGTCCTGTTAGTAAATATTAGTTATCTGTAGTATTTGTCCTATTCGAAGCGAACAGATGCATTGCTGTCTCTGAGGACAGAGGTGATAGTCTCTTGTATAAGTGAAACCAGCATTAACACGCAAATGAGTGGCGGTGATATCGTCCCAGGCGAACCGTATACAGGTTTTACTACCTGGCAAGTCACCTGTCGTGCTTGCCTGGTATCATAGTCATGGGAATTCACGAGACGCGTCGAGACATGCGTGGGAATTTCCAGCGCGGCCGTGGGACCGCAGCTAACACGGGTACGCAGGGCACGGGTACGCGTGGTAGGAAGACATACAAACTATAAACTCACATTACATAATCCAATTTGCAGTATGTTAAATAAAGTAGTTAGTATACGATTGAAGCAAGTGGCAGTGCATGTACTGTAAGCTTATACATTTTGTACATGGAACCAGTATTTATGTTCGATATGTGTGTATTTATGTATGTTTGACTTGGAAAATAAATCAATTTATTAAAGTAGAAAATTGAGATATTTATTTTATTAATAAAGCAATTTGTTTTCTTAAATTAAAATAAACACTATGAAATGTTTTAAGGGAAATTATGATAATGGTGGAGTGAGGAACACGTAAATAGATAGATATAATGATAAATAGATGGCTAATTTATAGCCAAATTAATATGTTACGACGACTGTCGTAACATATTGAGAAGACTGGAAAAATGAATAATTTTTAACTATGTTCTATTTAAAAGGAATTCAATCAAGCATCACAAAATTATTTCTATAGTAAAGCAATAAAGAGTAGAATTAAGATTATGATGTTATGTATAATTTTTCCACATCTGAGTTCCTAAATAATGAACAAAATGGAGTAGTTTAAGCAAATGCTAAAAATCATCATCTGAATCCAAAGCAGCTCTTCTGCGATCAAATTTGACAGTGCTCGTTGATTTCGGCATTTGTTGATTGACAGATTCCAGCAGTTGTATAAGTTCTTGTTCAGATATTTTTGTGCGCACCTGGCCCATTTGAGCCATCCTGCAGATCATGTTTTCCACCATTGCACCCTTTTCGGGTTTGCTCAGCTTTATGGTGTTTACTGCAACAAATCCTCAAATTAGACAGAATTCACACAATCCAGATGACAATTATTATATGATCAATCAAATAATATATCAAGTTTATAACACATCCATTAGATAGTTTAATAAAACAATAAAATATAAAATAATACCCTGAGTGAACCAGAGGATGATAGATTTATGATTTTGAGTTTAAAAACCAGCTACCTGAATATGAGAGACAGGTAAAATGGGGACCTTTGTTACACCATTGTTATCAGAACTGTTTTCTTTGGAGTAAGTAGATTTATGGATTTACAAAAATAGTATGACAATGGCTAAGTGAATTTGAGAAATCGAATACTTAAAGACAAATAATATTTAAGTTGTTTGTAAATAAGAGCAATTTGTGTGACTCTTAGTCGGTTTTGCACGTTTTATTTTAGTTAAAATCTGACCAACAAACAATTTATCCTGCATTGAGTTGCGTTACTGCATTGTTACAATATTGTATCCGTCAGCTTTTGGCTGGCCAGACCGCTAAAGCTTGAAGGCTTGAAACCATATTATTATGAACAATCTATTAATTTCAACTAAACAACAAATCAAACCACATATTATATTAAATTTTGAGTGTTCAAAATAGCCTAGTGGCACTCTGAATTACTCAAGGGAATAGCTCAAGTGAGAACGTTATTATTAGTAAAGGTTGTCCTAGTAAACTCCATTATTCTTAAGATAAATGTTATATTAACATTACAATTATAACAAATGATAACAAACTCTCTTATTTTTCAATTGTTATATATGTTATATGTAACAATTGCAATATAATAAATGTTATATGAACATTGTAATCTAAACGATTACAAACTCTCTTATTTTCCAATTGTTCTTTGGTTATTATTTGTTTACTTACATCACTTGTGTCAATGTGTCAAAACAGGCCTATTAGTTTGTGATGACTTTAGTGCCACTCATTCTT
>DWLO01003350.1:0-11105 GCA_018245335.1 Dalla quadristriga | reverse complement strand
GTTACATGATTTATCGAGGTATAAGGAAAGTAACTACATTGAGAATTATATGAAAGTATATTCCGTCTAGTAGCAAAAAGTTATCATTAGTCAAATTCATTTGATTATCTTTTTAAACCACGTGGCGGGAGGAATACTCTTGCATAACTAAAACTAATAATAAAATATACAAATCATTATGAAAGTGGACTGTAATAAAAAGAAATTGTTAGCAGTAGCTATTGCATTGTGTCGGAGCGCGCCAAAATTTTTCGCCTGGAAAGAAAACTACGTATATAAAACTAGATAAACCTGATATATTTGTCTGCATCGCCCCTTTTGTTACTCGAACATTCTACACCCTATTATTTCGAAGGATAGCTTTACGAGAGCCATACAAAACGAAATGAATAGAAACAGCGCCCTGCCAAATGAAAATGCAGTTTTTGTATTCCAAATGTTACATGTTATAAAGTTATTCAGTTCATGAGTTGTTTCTGGTGGTAGAGTCTATTAGTTTACAATTATGTTCTCGGTTACATTTTATTTTTAATGCAATTGGATAAGTTTATTTCAATGCCTACTTACCTATTACCTACTAAGTTTATTATGTTATTTGTTAAGTAGGTACAAAAATATTATACCATAGGCTGGCTTAACTCATATATTTTTATTTCACTTAGAACCCGATGTCTATCTTAATCTCTTGACTACATTCACAATTGCTGAGATTGTTTTGTGTTCCTTGGAAAAATCGTGTGATTCAAAGATTCACAAGTTGCAATTTTATTTTCGTCTTAATTCCTTTTTTGTCTGCAAATGTAGAAAGAAATTAAGCTGAGGCGCATCGAGTGTAACGCATGGCAATTGGTTTAGCGTAAAAGCATAGAGTCACATAAGTCAAATCCAATCAGTTCGGGTACAGCAGCGGAAAAGGTAGGTAGGTACTTAGGACCTTGCCACTTGCCACGCCAACTTCGCAAAACTTCTAATACTGATTCGCTTGCTCGGCGGTGTCGGCACATTGAAATACACACGCGTAGCTCAGATCCTCCTCTTTGACTTACTTAGCTGAAGACTCTTGTGCAACATATTGATTTGCTACTGTTTTTTACACCCTTTATTTATTTGTTTTTAAATGACATCTCGGTACGGTCAGTTGGAACAAAGATGGGCTGTTTGATTTCACCACTCCGGTTAGTAACTGCATGGGTAAACTTCGTATTCTTTGTTATTTATTCTATTTGGAAAATATTCTTTTTTGCTCATCACTTGTCAAAACGAATATCAGTCATATGGTAAACAAACACTGCGAGTAACAGTAGCATTTGCATAGTCAATTTACACCCGGCTTTTATATACGTACCGACCTACGGCATTTCGCTACAAATAAGTTGAAATTTACTCGGGCATTTGTTTTTACGACTCCTATAAGAGGATAGAGGATAATTCAGAGCATCTGTAAACAAAATCCGTTTCTGCCTTTTTCGTAACTTCCGACTTACAACTGAGACGGTTCATTTGATTCGATTAAATTAATTCACTGAGGCTGTTTCTAAACTACTTGGATCATTCAAAATAATTTGAAGTACAATAAGTAAGTAAGTCACCACCTCGTTAATATTGTTAGGGTAGGTACCACATATTAAACATACATACCTAACCACTTACATAAACAGTTTTACCCCACTAACTACTTATGTATGTTTAATTTTTTTTCTACTTAGAACTTCGATTCAATCCTATATAACGTCTCAATTATTGATAGTAAATGAAAGGATTTACTTATCTCCGTATTAAAATGAGCACACTAAATTTGCATTGTAAAAAAATACTCAAATATGATTAATCATAAGTACTTAGGTACTTAGGTACTTACCTATTTACTTATTAAAAATAGATATTAGAAGATCGCAACACAACGTAGCAGGCCTCCTCAGCTGTGAGGAGAGGCCCGTGCCCTAATGGGCCGCTAATGGCTACGATGCGTTAATATTCATAGGATAATGGGTTATAGCCATTTAAGATAGTTTGAACTATTTGGATCTAGAAACATCAAGTTAATGCTTTTGTGAACCTAGTCACAAAGAAAATACGAAAATCCTTGGAAAATATTATGTTTATGATACAGGCTCTACATATCTATATGGTACAGAATCTAAGTGATCGAACTTGATGAAATATCACACCAACTCTTGATAAAATATCTTATAGGCTTTTAGCCAGATTATTGACGGCATTCTTACGATGAAAGTTTTGACGTGTTTTCTACAAGCGAACAGAGAACAAAACAATTGGTACTTGATCAGATAAAATGTTAGTGAATTAGTTAGTTATTACTATTACCGCTCAGCTCATTCATTCGGAATATCATATTCGTCATAGTTCGGATATTCTTCTTGCAATCACACATCATAAAATCACTTGCGCGTGCATGACCACACACACGTTTCTTTTTATTTGTTGTATTTAAATCATTTTTCAACAGGTGAATATGCTGTTATCGGTGTGGACGTTGAGAAGTATGAGCCAGGTGAAGCTATCCGATACCTCGCCGGACCCCTGCGAAAGGAGTCTGAAGCGAAAACCATAAAAGCGTTTCGCTCCTACTTAGCGGTGACACCATCACCGTCTCCGTCTTATTCAGTGTTCGCCAAGGAAGTCAATAGAAGACTTCAGATGCAGCCGTTTAACTTCAGTAATCCATTAATTCAGTTTGGAGGGGGGAAAGTGGTGAGTAACGAAATGGTGGTGAAAAGAAACTACGTCTGTTAATTTGGGGCAGTGTCAACTTACTAATTTCCCGCAGTATATTTGTGTTCTTTTGTATCCCGTCCAGTGACGCTTTACCGGGCAACAGTGAAACTGTTCGAAAAAAAATTACGGTGACAGATAAAAAAACCTAACAACTTAAATACTTACGTCCGCAAAGTACTATACCTACTAATGTTCAAAAACTGACTTTGAATATATATGAAACAAAATAAAAAAGCAAATATAAATGAAACACACAGAAGTTAAAACACATTATGTTGTTCTTGACTCGGAAGTGAAGATTTGGCATCTTTAAAAAAAATGTATCTATTTTTTATACTGGACTGTAGAAAATAAATATGAGACAGGGAGACAGGTTGTATTTATTACAAGCTTTATATAAATGATAAGTTAAAAAGTAGGAAAAAGTTATTACCATAACCTAGTTTTCTTCTAATTAGGGTCGGATATTCTGTTTTTCATCTGTGCAAGTGGTAGGAAACAATAAAAGGCAGAGTGGGTAATTATGTCTTTGCAAGATCTAATTAATAAAATTGATAGGGTCATCAAGACAAATAATAAATTAATGACAAGCTTGTGATTGTTTTCTTACCCAGGCTACGCTATAAAATGCGTTGAAAAGGATCTAGAAATTCAAAATAACTTTTACGTACAAATGATTATTTACCTACCTAAAATAAATCTTACGATTTGGATTATCCATTAGGTACTAAATTAGATTTTTTCTTTTTAATCATTACATTAAAAGTTGGTAGAGCCTGTCAACGGCACTGGCACGATAACACCGTCACATCTTACTTATTTCTACCGTAAAGTATTTTTTTTCCGAGCAATGTTGAAGAGGCAAAATTATAATTATAATAAACAATAGCAAATCCTCTTAATAATGATGAATCGACTAAAGCATAACAAATGGATTGATGATGATGACTTAGGTAACTTGTTAACATATTATATTTGTATTGTTACTATCAACCTCATCAGCCAAGTGCCTATATATATTAACTTTATTATGATCCTTTATTATTCAAGGCTGCAAATACTATTAAGCTAGAAAAATTTTGTTAATTTGCGAAGCCCTTTTTCTGTTTATCTTGCTGGAAAACCGGATGATTGATAACGTTACCAGTGTCGCTCTAAATTCCTAATGAATGCCGCAAAGGAAATAAGGTACACTAACGATGTAATACTTCCGATAACCCTATTTTAATTCAATGAAAAGAATAAGGAAAAAGAAAATGTTTGATATAGGTAGGTAGGTAATCCACATCACCAAATCCCTCAAATAATAAATAGACAGAACGTGGCCTTTTTTGCACGCGATACGACATACGACAACATACAATATGTTCATTGTCCCGTGTTGTTTGTTATTAAAAAATTTAACACGATACAAGAATTGTAATTGTATGGGTACGTTTACGTGTATTTGCATCTAGTCCATTTTTCTATCTATTACCGTGTTTTTACCTATTTGTTTAAATCTAAGCCTAGGCTCCCTTTTATGCAAAGGATGGATGTGGGAATTTTACGCGAGCTGAGGTGCGCACAAAGCATATCACTAAATATTGAACTTCTAAAACGGCTTGTCGTGAAATATTTTGTTTCGATTGTTCAGATACCAGTGGAGGCGGCGTGGCTTCACGACGCTGTGTGGGTATACGCGCGCGCGCTGGCGGAGGCGCTGCGGACCGGCGAGGGCCCGCGCGACGGACGCGCGGTCGCCGCCCGCATGCGGAACACCACCTACCGCAGTGTCATGGGGTAACTTAAGAGGACTATCAATCACGTTTCGGATCTCTCTCGCTCGCACAGTCTTACATTTTCAATAATTGTAAGAGACTAGGTTAGCTTTATAAAAGCGAGATAAATTATCATATTTGACAATCAAATTACGGATATACATACTTTAATTTTTATATAACTAACTTTTGACAAAGAAAAATGATGAGATGGCGATGAGAATTATGAATGGGTTTCGCCCTTTTCTGTATTAAAAACTAGCTATATGTTAATTAAAATATTTCGAAAATGTCTGATATTTTATTGTCATCAAAGACAATGAATCACATTTTTCAAAGTCTACATAATTATTTTCCATCACTGTAAATGTGCAAGCGAGAAAGATGCAAAACGTGACAGCCCTTTTAAATAGACATTCTATTTTCTATCCGAGCGCACGGCAATACGCCAGGCCAAGTTCCAGCAGGCATACATGTGTGTTACTTGAACCTTTTCACCTGGTTTTTCACAACCTTGTATCTCTCGCTAGTCTCCAACTGTAGTGTCAGAATTTTTCGGCCTTTAAGATTTATTAAGCTAGGTACTGTTGACTCTATCTTATACTAAATAAAGTTTTCATTACATTGCTGCTATAAGTTTTAATTTTTCGTAATAACTAAATAAAAGAAATGATCTGATTCACTGTCTAAAAATATTGATGTCGAAAAGTTACAAAAAATTTCAACTCACATGATTCGGATTCTTGACAGGATACAATAAATGATGATGAGATTCTAAACCTAATGTTGCTTGTAAGTAGGTATTACCTACGAATTTGTTAGACACGTCATTGCCTACGAACATGTAAATTTATTGCCCCATCAATCATGAATCGCATTTGGCACATGTAGGTATGGTAATTCATTCTTTGAAAACGTGTCCACAGATGACCGCCCGCGAAACTGTTATAATGTCAATACACTAGACGTAGCGGTTGAATGAAATCGTACTTACGTCTGTATGTTACATAATACACGTGGGCGACATTAACATGCCTGCAGCGTGTGCGTGTGCGCTACAAAACTGTGATAGTGCTCGTAAATCTCACAGAACGTTCTGACGAAGCAGGATTATAAAAAATCTCGTTCTACCACGCGGTATGGGCTAGGTTTGTAGATTTCACACGTCCAGAACGTAGAAAACCACGCCATATACATATAAATACCAATACATATTTAATAAAAGATACGGTTGTCCCCCACGAATGTAACGTGTGTAATAAGCTTATCTCGATACCTTCCAAAAAGGTTAGCTTTAGCTTAATAGGCGACAGACGGAACGGTGCCAGATGGGACTACCCGTCTGACTCTATCCCAGTACCAGGTAGCGTTGCACACGGCCGTTGCGGGGTAGATCCACCTGGGTAACAAAGTAGAATACAGCTGTCTTGAACCTTGACAAACAGACACATTTTCGTGATTCACCAGGTACTGGATCCACATGGATGACAATGGTGACGCCGAGGGCAACTATACGCTGCTGTCTGTGGACCCGGCGCGCCCGCCAGGCATCTACCCCCTCGGGGTGCTGCACAAGCTAGCACCGGTAAATATAAATCCCCTCGCCTTGATGCAAATTATAAACATAATAATCATCGCTTACACACTCACACCCCCGCACTAGGAATCCCTAGTGCGGTGTTGCGGTGTTCAACAGAAAACAACACAATTTAACGCCTAAGACCCAAGTACAAATACAAGCGATAAGACCGCCATTTGTACTTCTAATACTCTGTATTTAGGTACCTAACTGTGCTTTGTGTCTGTATTTTTTGGTGTACAATAAATAAATTAGCTTAGACAGCATAGAATCGACGTCAGTTCCATTGTTTCTCAGATTCCTTTTACAAGATCTTCCTATTCACTTTTCCACTTTTTCCAAAAAACTTTCTAATTTGTTCCCTATTAAATCTATCTGTCGGACGTGCACCCCTCTGATCTTTTAGCGCTCACTTATCGCTTTCCTGGTTCCATAGCGCCTCTCATTTGTCCTCTTATATCCATCTTTGCATGTGCTTGTTCATATCCTTTTTTGTTTTTATTCCCTACCTCGTATTTGCGGAACAATATTTTAAATATTTAACAATTATTATTATGCACACAAAAACAATAAATAACAATCCTCGTACGAACATCTCTATCTTCTTTTTCAAATGCGTGTAAGTATTGTTATTTGCAAACTATCTGCAGCCTTCTATTTTTTATATTTTTGTTTGAAATACATTTTATGTTGTTTAAATGTAGCAAAAGTTTACCGAGCAGATTTAAGATTAAGTATTAGTGAACCGAAATTAGGTCCTTTGACTCGCCCGTCAACAAAAAGTCGTAATTGGGTGGAATCAAGACCGGTTTCTCAATGACTACTCGTTACACGTCTGATCTGACACAGACAGGTGACTTTTTATCTGATTCAAAACTGAGTCACAACTGCTGCCGTAAGCGACTCATGAACTCAGATAAGATGCTTCATTACATTTTTATATACCTACCACCAGTACCCTACATAATGTTACGCGATAACAGAGTTAGCGATAAACTAACCCTCTGCCCTGACAGAATTGTAAGAAATCTATAAAGTTTTTATCACAGGATGCTCAGTTTAATTTTTATTTCAAAGTAGAGTAAATAGAACCTTAGTCTCAAGTTATATTAGTTAAGAAATTATCTAGTACACCACTATTCCGAACTGTGCGACAAAGAGGGTCGTACTTAAAACCAGCAGCTGTGGTTTAACGCGGCCAATGCTGAAGGTGGCCATTATTGTCAAGTATTATTTACTGAAGCATATACTTATATATAAAGTAAATACGTTATTATATTATATTATTATCCATATTGCACTTTCATATGTTGGTTTTTCAGTATTTTACTTAAAAAATAAAGGTCTTCTTCTTTTTCTTTTAGTTAAGTTGTTATAGTTATTAGTAATAGTAACATGGCTAGTTACGTTGGTTCTTGAATCTTTTGCGTATAGATAGATGGCTGCGCATAGGAAATTGACGGTACACCTAATTCAAAAAGAATTAAAAATCAATACACGCACAAATATTCGTGAGCACTCGTGCAATCACTACAATCAGTCACCCGTGCGGTGCTTGGCTGAGAAACAGCAAAAACCTCTTTTACCATCGCCTTCTCGTCACGGAAGATCATCTATTAAAAAATGGTTTTATACAACATGAAATATGTCGTACCAGTCCCAAGTAAATTTTATAAAGGCGAAGGTGATGAAAATTATAAACTTGAGAAATAATTTATGATTATAAATTATAACAAACATGTAAACGGTGTAAAGAATATACAGAAAATTATAATATTCTTTGAAAAAATCTAACAGATTCCAAGTATCCCAACCAAAAATGTTGTTTAACGCGACGCGTCAAGGTACCTACAACCTGTAGCCCAGTCAAATGGTGAATTACCCACAGAATAAATAGCGAAATATGAACATTAATAAATTGTACTCGTATGTATACCTAAGTGCTTTGAAAAGATATTCTGATTTATGGAGAAGACTGCGGTGGTTGCTCTTTACGCAATGTTGGAAATTATGAACACTGTAACCATGTAAGTAACTTATATTTCAGCACGTTTAAATAAGTATATGCTTTAATGCGTAGGTTAAAACAAAAAATTCAACAAATAACCACTCTTCTGACGTACCTAATAGTTGGGTAAAAAAGTCCAACTTTTATTTTGCAGTTTACGTTAATTTCGCCATATTTGACTTGACTATTAATGTTTGAAATACAAGTAGGTAGGTTTTCTTTTAGCAACCAATATAAAAATATTCAGTCCCTTAGACTTTACCTAAGTACAAAGGGCCTACCAACGTTGAACGAAGAAGGCATTTTATGTAGCGAATAGTAGGAATTCTCACGCTGGATGGAATTCCTAATGGGACTTACCGGAGCCTTAATATTAAAACTTCAATATTCAACGCCGTGTCCTTGCTTTATGTGGACTTTTATTACATTAAGAACGCTCTTACCGACAGGAAGTCAGGCTTCTGCGAGAAATGAAATGGCCCGGCGGGCGGGTGCCACTCTCCGAGCCGCCTTGCGGTTTTCGAGGCGAAAAATGTGTCAGTAAGTAAAACGTTTTTATGTTAATGTTCACTCTCATAAATACGCTTATAAATAACTCGACTGACGCCATAACACAACGCCGGGAACTTCAAGAGTGGCCGTAACGTGAAGCGATTACTCGCCTTTACCAAATGTGTAACGTACGTAAGCGGGTAATAAAATCGGCGTGCAAGCTATTCGTGCGAACATTTTGTTTACTGGCAATCTAAAAAACAGAGCGGTTGGGAGTCTGCACAGCATTAAGTACAAGGTCTTGCTAACGACGGTGAGTGGTTTGGGTGCGGGTTGTAAAAGCGTCGTTAGGAGCTGGAGACAAGCTGTGCGGGGCAGGCCATCGGTCGCACGCCACGCGCCGCGCGCCGCCGCGCCGCCCGCTGCGCGACACGCTCGCTATAAGTATTATATAGACCACATACTTGCCTTAAAACACTCTTAAGTACTTCTTTTGTCAATATTGCGAGCAAGCTCCGATTTCTCCACCCTTGAGTCTTTGTCTGTTTGGCTATTATATTTGTTATGCAGTCTTTAAGTCATACATAACTAAACACTCTATTCGATTTTCGAGTTCTGATTTCAGCATAATTTGCTCGTAGAAACCACTAATGTGATATGCTTAGTGAGATAAATATCCTAGAGTTTCCTTCAAATATGATGAAATGGTACATGAATGGTGGTAAGCTTGAAGCAATGCAGGTTATACAAATGTGTAACAAGCTTACATTCACATTGCCAAATTGATGAACATAGGTGTGCTAGAATCAATTCGACAGAGACTGAGGCAACACAAAGATTTGACACATAATTCAATGACTTGACTTTACCACCAACTTCATATCTAAAATTGGTGAAAATTTATGGCACTTTCCAACAAGTGAAGCCACCAAATAAAGAACATTGCTCAATAAGCGGCAACCACAAGCCCCATCCCATCCGTATTTTGATTGCTTCCGCTCCGAAATCTCGGACTTGTTTGGTTCGAGGAATTTGAGACCTGCCGCAGCCAGAAGCCATAATAATGTGAAAACGTGATTTTAACCCATTGATTTCCAACGGTAGAACAAAATACAATACATTAAGTTTAAAACGATAATCGTTTTTTTAATTGACTGTGTTTTTATCCAATCTAATTTAAATATTTTCAGTGTTTAACGTAAATAAAGTTTCATAATCGCTTATCATTTATAGTTAATAATACATCAGTTTAAATAAATTCATTGTTCAAATATGAATCCCTTACCGCAAGTTGTGTAACGCACTACGTACATAACATTACAAAACATGTGTTTTGTAAACATAAACCATGGTCGAATTTTATTTGTCTATGCGTTAACCAAACTGTATCGATATGGAATATCTTAAGCAGTCAGCGTGAAGATAGAGTGGTTCAATTACAATTTTAAAACAAATTGTTACACAATTTTACAATTTGTTACTACTTAGGTACCTACTATGTTTAACCCACAATGATTTAAAACAACATTTATGTGTATATTTACTTATTACAATAGGAAAAGAGGAGCACCAAACAAAAACTTAATAGGTAGGTACTTAGGTACCTACTTACTTATTATATTCTGCCATAATATATTAATCAGTCCAGCTGGATTGAATTGCTTTTAATTTAATTTAACGATCATTGACTTCGGAGCTTTAGAGCACTTCACAGCACAAATATTTTTATAAGGAGAGCGCTAAAACAAACTTTGCCAAGCTTTTGATAATTTGGAAATGACAACTAAGTCTCTATTATGGGGCGGGGCGTACACGCAAAATAATATAATAAAACCCAGCGTCTAAGCGATTCAAATAAACGTCAGAAACACTCTATAAGAATAAGAATTGTTTTTATTTGAACTAAAATGAAAATAGTTTAGTTCTGCACTTTTATAACTAATCTGAGAGAAGAAGAGACCCGGGCCCAGCAGTGGGAAGCCGCCACCGCGCCGCCCTGAATGGGTTCATGGGTTCATGATAAGAATACCTATCGCCCTTGCAAGTGGGAGCAATGAACCAACATTTAATGTTAAACTAATCCTGGATACCTACTGCAAAAACTTAAAAAAGAAACTAATATGTTACCCTGCTGAAGTTCGGCATCTACGACATCATACATTCATACTTATATACTTACGTAATAATTTTTGAATTAGTCAGCGGTCAGAGTAAAAAGGCTGTCAATACACTAAGTGCCTACTTAGAAAAACATGTCTGGTTGATTTCAGGTTGCTTACCAATTAAATTATAACTGTAACAGTGAATTGAACTATATAACCTCATGGTGTTTACAATTTAACTGTACTTATCTATTCCTGAGTTCTCGTATCTGTTTTATTGGACTTGAGGAAGTCGTAAAATAAATCGCTCTCGCCGAATTTTTTTTTGTTTATAAGATAGCAAACGAGCATGCATCTGTGACAAACCTCGAATAGGACCGTAAAAGGAACTGGAGGTGTTAGTCCAGGAATGTTAGTTGGTCAGTATT
>DWLO01003349.1:0-11107 GCA_018245335.1 Dalla quadristriga | reverse complement strand
GCTTGGGATTTGAACCCCGGAACCTTCGAGTAGGAGGCCGAAGTCTTAACCACTAAACTATCATCGCGCAACAAGTCTTTAGAAAGTTACAAATACCTATGTAACGCCCAAGGGCCAACAGGGTGGATTTTTTATACAGTAAAGGCAGGTACGTTACCGTTACACCGTTGTAGCTACAGATTTTAGACAAAAATTACAGTCGGCAATAAATTGGTCAGTTTACACAAAAACTTTCTTTTTGATGCCGATCGATCCTATTTCTAATAAGGATCAAAAGATTCTTTTATACCAACTGAGATTACAGTAGGTACCTACTAGAAATATCTGGAATCACGAAAACTTTTTCCGTAGGTACATTTCATAGGAAATGTGACTCGCAACACTCGCAACTTATACTTTTATACTTAACAAAACGTTTTATTCCAGAAAGCAGGAGCAGCACTCAAAAATCCACCTGTATATGGGCTGTAAAATCATAATTCATTTATTGCAGTCATGCTTGAAATCTAGGTCTTACAATTTGGGTTAGTGTTCGCATGAGTCCTGTAAGGGTATCGCAATAGGAGGGTTAGTGCTATTTAAATTCAATATTAATAGTGGATTTAATTATCACTAAAGTAGGTATGTCAAGTTAATTTGTGAATCAAATTTGCAATTGTTATCTTCGCTAATATTATTAGGATATCAAAGTGTGGATTTGTGTGTAAGTGTGTGTGTGTGTGAGAGAGAGCATTTGTGCACGAGTGTTATTAAACTATAAATAATTGTGAATTGTTGTCAATTATTGCATTAAATGGTCTATATTTTATCATCCATAAACTCTTTTATGGAATAGTAACACTTAATATAGAATTTAAAATATCATAGACGATTGTTTATTACGAAGTTCTCTCAACGGCCATAAAATCGGAATGCAATGCAAAATGAAGGCAGGTAAACAGCCGACCATAATTACGTTTTGTGGTCACGGAACCCACCACTTGGGGGCGAACACGCGCGATCGAATGGAACGCAAACAGACTCGATTCCTTCTAGAAAATCTAAGCTTGTGATTTTAAAATACTCGTACCTTTGCGCACAGCAAACATACTGAAAAGAACAGGTACCCACGATTATAAATGCCGTTTTGTCGTGATCGATGCAGCTGAGCCCAAATATCGTCATATATTTTTATACGAATTTATTTTAATTAATTCGACTTGCTATGGTTCCTGATAAAAGAGTATCATAAAAAAGACAGACGGTAAAATGTAAACACGTATGAAATAAAATGTTCACATCTTGACATATTTCAGAGATGCACTGTTAACTCCGTCATCCAAGTTAGATGCTGAAACATTATGCATGGAATAACTAAAAAGTTGGAAATAATCCGTCTGTGCGATGTACTACAAGATGTATCTAATATGAAGCGAAAGCGGGTGCGTATTATAAATAGTAATACAAAATGTATTCAACCACGTTTTAATTCATAGTTAAATTAATCTTTAACTACCATCATCTCACTCTAGTAAAGTACAGGGTCTTCGAATAATGTAAGGGCTTGCTACTGCAGCCTATTATGCTGTTCAAATCAAAATTCAGAAGTATTTTTGCAAAGTTGCGCAAATTCAATAATCACTTTCTTCAAACTCCATACAGAGTAGCGTATACTGTGGCGCCTAGGTGTGGAAATATTTGTAACTTTATTACTTTGCCCCATCTTCCCAACATAGCGTTAGATATATATTATCTTCTAAGAATATAAAGGCACATTTACCCAATAAATTCCAGAACGCGCGTATAACCAGAGCATCCTAAATTTTCTTCGTAATACATCTCGCAGATATACTGACTTGTTCCGCCGCGTACGATTAAACGAAAGGCGAACTAACTTTCGATTTTGCTGTTTTTAGTGCATTTTGCGCACTGCTCAGGAGGTAAAAATTAAACGTCATACAGTGAATAATGTAGACCACGATGAAAACAGCCTTCTACGTCGCAGATTTTTTTGTGCAATGAATAATAGGGTATATGCGTGTTTTTCAAATATTTATTGTGCAGACATTCAATTTAAGGCATGTTCATTATTATTACTATTTTATTATTTTATTCATTGTTAGTATCATGTAAATGTAATGTGCAAAATTGGCAATCGAAATTTTAAATTGCGTAACGCAACGCCATGTTTAAATCGAAACGTGACGTCATCGGCGATGTCTAGGTGTAGACATTTGTATGGTGTGTGTAGTGTTTGGGTTACGATTTTTGGGGTATTGCGATGTCATTCCAGACACGTGAAAAATTTAAGCGTTTAAACAGGTCTAATTTATTCTCGGTTTAAAATATTTAATTTTAAGCATTGCTAACAGTATTCATATTTTTAACTATATTATAACGCTGTAAAGTTTACAGTGTAAACAGTGATTTAAAAATATAAAGAACATACTTATACCCCGTTGTGGAATGTAAAATAAAGTCTGTTCTCTTTTAGAATGTCGCATTTTGGAATCCGACAAAAATTACACTCTCTTACAATTCGGTTGTGATCGTCATTTCGGTCCGCCTCGCCCGGAGTCTTATTGTTTTAGAATCAACTATCTTTCAATTACTTCATTCAGTTAATTTCAAATATTCATACTTAAAATTTTCAAGGAATATATCCTTATACTAAATACCTGACACCTAAATCTCTCCTTTTTAGTTCGTATCTTTAAAGAATATTTTCTAATTGTAACCAGTTTCCTCTTAGTTACGTGCCTACGGTGGTACATGTGAGAACCCGCGAGCAGAGTTACAAAACTGAGAACGAGAGGAAAACAATTTCTTAATTAAATAGTTAATTCCACGGTTTATGAAGACGAGCGCCCGACCTAAGTTCTACGGTGGGGTGCGCGCAATAATAATATGTACATTTTTAGTTAATTACATGGATCTATATTAAATTATGATCCACAATAAATAATGAAGACACTTTTTGGACGATAAATGCGTCGACGAGCTACTCATCCCATTTTAAATTAATGTTCCACTTACATTACACTTACAACACGGAATCGCTTAGCAGAGACAAATAATTTTCTTAGAATCCTCTTAACACGAATATCCTTTGTTCACATCTGACTGTAAAATTGACGACGGACCAGTAGACTGATATTTTGATATCTAAACACGAACTGATCATCAGGTTCGGCATGTTTTAATCTCTATTTATATTCACAGAGAATTTTATATCGGTGATATGTCGTTGTTCGCCTACAATTATGACACTCGGCTGGCGCGCCATTACTATTGCGGCAAAAATGAGATGCCCACGCCCAACGGCGAGATTAAACGCTGAGTCGCCTGCCACTGCCGCACGCTAAAATATTGCTCCACTTTGAAACGCTAGTAAAATAAAGTACTACCTTCGTCGATAAGAAAATAAAACACTCCACTCTACACGACTCCGCGACTAAAATTCCAGTACTGTTTCATCCCACTCAAGTATTGTAACTAAGATTATTTCAACCATTTCAAATTTTATCATGTAAAACTAACGAGACAATTCTAGATGAGAACGTCAGTTATGGCTATTCGCCGGCGAAATACAGACGTCCAGGAAAAAGAGCAAAAACACGAGCGACCGACGACGATAAGAACAAAGGCACTAATTTCGCACAGAGTTATAGATAGTTTCACGTCAGCTCGATTCGTAGCTTTGTAACGACGACACATAAGAGAAATGCCCGACAAATTGCGTCCCGTGAATGCAGCACACTCGAACACAATACACAGTCGGATCATTCGCCATTTTATGCACAACCGGCCACGGCACCAAAGTGGCCGTTTGACGATGCCAGAAAAGTTTTCTGCAGCGTATATGAAAATCAAATGCACTTTCGCCTATATCGTTGACCGTGCAGAATTTGAACTTGCTTTCCATTTGTTTGCGTCCGAAAGCTATTTCTTGATACATTTATTTTCAAAATTGGAAGCTGAAAGCTCGTATAAATAAAGGGTGTATCCACAAATATCTTTCGCTTCAATCCGCAAAAGCGTCGCGCGCTATGTGAAGAGAAATGGTCCACAAATTGCGTACGCCTGACTACGCTGCGAGATAGTACTCCCGCACAACTCTACACTATTTGTATATCTGCCAGCTATTACAAAAAATATGAACAGAGAATTTCAAACATACTATTTATTACATTGTGTAGATGAATTTAATAATAACGCACACTTACTGATTGTCCAATTAGCTACGTACAACACTACAATTCCGCAATTCAAAGTCGTTTAAATGGTAAGGGCGTTCGTACGTAATCAGCACAAAACCAGAAAAAGATATATTTTAATAAGGGTCTCTATTTAAACCTGAGATCTATGGCAGTTAAACCACACAGAGTTATTGGTGGCTTCACGGACATTCCATGGATTATTATCTATTTTTAAAAGTTGTAAATTTTTATCGTTTTGATACGGCTTTGACCCGAGGTAAAAAAGTAAAAGTTTTATAATATGGACTGAAGCTGTACTCTGCGATAAATGAGGCAAACAAAGATGTCAGGCTCCAATCGTTCCCAGAGGACATTAAGCCTCTTTAATGTTCCGTCTGAAAATTAATGTCACACCTACCGAAGTACTGAACATAAAAATATTTATTTAATAGGTTATTAAATTGACGTACAGAGGAATGCACTTTAAACTGTTTATAAGATGAAATAAGACGAAACGAAGCAAGTTTTATTATTGAAGTAAAATAAATATACGATATTCAAGTGGTTCTATTTAGTTTTCGAAAAATAAAGATGGATTGAAATATAGTTTCTTTATATAAATTACCTTTATTTATTAAATTTGAATTACCAATAAAATATATAAACATGGGAAGCAAACAGGAAAAACGCAAAGGTTGAACATACTCATACCTTTTACTTCTTTATTATATTTGATGCAGTTTAATCTATTCGGTTACGAACGGGCAAAAATAAAGCCAATTTACGTCCTGCACTAACTTATACAGTGAACATAAATACAGACTCCATTTTGTTAGTAGTTGACGTGAGAAATAACTATGAATATTAGCGAAAAATACGGCCGATTGAAACTCGAAAACCAGGTACCTTAAGCACTGTGTATTTCCTTTGGACGCAAATAATTTGTGACTGGATTGTCGTTTACAAGTAAAAGCTGTCTCGCTAACGTTACGAGCTGAATCAAGGATGCTTTTAAAAATATAATACTTCTTGTATAAAAGACAGGACAATTTCACAGCATTCAATGTCAATGGAGACAAATAAACAGCAAAATATTCCTTTAGTCGCTTCCTCTGCGTTACTAAGCAATAAATGAATTATTTATCCATAAAATTCTAATGGTGACTGTCTTGATGACGGTAATTAAAAATATTTTAATATTACTTTGTTTTGAGAGCAAAACTTAGTGATGTTCATTGCTAGCCGAACTCAGGTAAAATAGATAGAAAATGTAGCTGGTTTACTTCAGCAGCATTAGTAAGCACACATTATTATACAGTCAATAGTAATTAAAATTTAAACCTGTAGTGCAAGCACAAGACAAACCCTGTAACGTAAATGCGGCACCAAATTGAAGGGCCAGTGCAGGTAAAATGTCAATGTAGGGACGAGGCGAAGAGCGCAAAATGATGTTGACGCCCTGACCGCAGACTAGGGCTGGGCGTGTGGTGTGGACTACGCCCGTGGCGTGGCGCTCGGCCGGTGGTCCACAGCCCACTCAAGGGCAGTTCTAGTGAAGCCGTCATCCGCTGGGATAAGCGGCTCATTATTCACTAAAAGCCCACGGCGTGCTTGCTCGGGTAATTGGAGGCTTTGTTCCTTCGCTCAGCTTTGACGCTCTCTTGAACTGTACGAGCGACACGCCGCCGCGCCGCAAGATTATTCGCACAATCAACGATGTACGCGAGGCTTTATATTAATCTGACGTCTGAGGTAAGGACTGGTTGACGCAACGGATTAGCGTCGCATTAGTTTTTGCTCTACAAACTAATACCAGGCATGAAAGTAGAATGTTCAGTTTGATGTTAAGCTTTTACAAAATAATTTAAACAAGCCATACCGTAACTTCGATTAGTTCTAATCGCTTTAATTTGTTTCAATAGGACTGAAAACAGACTGCTCGCCACGAGCAAGGGGTATTAAATTATAACCCTATTTAAGTTCTGCTTCTCAGAAACTGCTGCTACTTAGTTCAGAAAACTTTCATTACAAATTGTCGTTTATAAGGATTTAATAAGCGAAAGGAAAAATATACATAAAGTGAGACTAGAATTATTATAGTATTGTCAGTTGTCGCGCGAAAGTATTCGACGCGTGGGATTGTCGACCAGATGAAACTAGATGGCACCATGCTGAAGAAATAGTTGCTCGCCCGCGCCAACCTTACCTTGAATAGTGACATAAAGTACTGCAGTAAGGGTCGGTCTCTACTGGCGCAAAGTTTAACTACAGCGTAACAAGGCGATACCTATCTTATAACATTGAAATTTCAGTATAACTACAGCGTAACAAGGCGAAATCCTATAACATTGAAATTTCACTTCGCATGGCATTGATCTGCTAGTTTTGCAAATAGTTTATCCCACACTTAATACTTTATTATTCAGACGAACCCATGGCGCGTTGCTTCGTGAAACTGACTGGCGATCTGAGGATTCCTGGTTAGATTCTCGGCCAAGCTGACATTTATTTGGCAGATAAGTGGTTGTACTCGGATCATAGGCGTTAATTTCTGTTGTTTTCTGTGTTTGTTCATTCACCTACAACACGGAATCCTAGTGCAGGGTTGTGCGTGTGTAAGCGTTTATTTATTTATCCTCCTTTCTCCTAATATTATAGGTTACGATTGGCGAGAATAGTTACATGAATAGATACTCGATCACAAAAACGACCATCAGTCGGTTGCAGACATCAGTTTACTATCAACAGATTCTTTTGAAATTTGAGAGGTAAACTTGTGAGGATCGCTTGAACACTGCAAAAAAACTAACTGTAGAACATAACTCTACATAAAAATCTACTTCAAAAGGGAAATGAAAGTTTGTACTCGTATGATAAAACGAATTTCACACAGGCGGAGCACAGTACCTATGGTAATAATTTCCATCAAAGTAAGGGAGATTGCACTGCGATCCTGTGCCAATGTGAATTCATCCGAAACGGGTGGAATGCAGTATCTTGCGCGCGTAGAACAATACTGCCTGTAGAAATACTGTAGAAATACTGCCTGCTATATGACATGATTTGTACCTTGGGCATGCGTTAATTTATAATTGGGTCATCATCATCAACAGCCTATAATAGTACACTGCTGAACTAACGGCCTCTCCCAAAATGGGAGGACTTGCCCATAAGCACCACGCTGGGCAGTCGGGTTGGTGATCGCAGCAGATGACAGTTGCAGCACAGAGGACGCTGCTCGTTCTCCGTGGGAAGAGGAGAGGTGGTCACCATTGTATTTTGTTCTGCCGTCACCAAACGGCACATAATTGGGTTATTAATATTAAAGTACTACGAAATGTTCATTTTAATGACTTTACATTTCAATAATTTTAACTACTTGGGGATTTGGTCAATAAAACCTGATATTGACACTCAAGGAAATCAGTTTTAACCTTAAGGAGTTAACGAGCATGCAAATCCCACCAACCCCTACCGGCAACATCTTTAACAAACCTCGAACAGGACCGTAAAAGGAACCGGGTATGTTAGTCCAGTTAGTATGAGATGTTGTTAGAAATAGTAGTTGGGCAGTATTCGTTAGTATAAGGACCATGAGAGAAAGGACTGTTTGTGACTGTAAGTCCTGTTAGTCGGTGTTAGTGATAGTCCTGTTAGGGCAGTTAGTAGCAGTCCCGTTCGAAGCTGGTCACAGGCGCGTTGCTATCCCTGAGGACTGAGATGGTTACCTCTTGTATAAGTGTAACCGGCATCCACACCTTTCCGAACGAAACACAATTGTTAAAAAACAATAACTTCACGGTAGAAATGGGTTTGGCGGTGGCACCGCCCCGGGCAAACCGTACACAGGTTTTAACGCCGTGTACAGTGTAGCAACGTATCTGTGATTGCCTTTAAATAGAGCGGCCCCAGGTGAGTTTTAGATATCCGTAAGCTGCCAGTACACTTTTACTTTTAGACTTCCTTAACAAAATTATAACTTATCACTGGTAGAGTTGACTTTGAGGGTCAGAGCAGACGAACGGAATGGTGGCGATGAGCTATTTACCGATCGCAAAGCAGTAAGCACACAGACCGACCCGTAACGTCAACGTGCCGGCTGTCTTTCTGCATGTGTTTTTTTTATCGCGAATAGCCTACGAAACCACAGAACGGATTTTGATGAAATATTCAGGGATTATACAGCGTACGTAGACAGAGAGACATAAAAATTCTACAAATGGTTGATTATGCTTAGGTGTTCTATAAATAGCGTATTCCATTTAATTATTGACCTTAACTTTAACACACACAGACACTCCAATTTTATTCGTTTGAAAGATTTATTTTTATATAGCTTACATTAGAGTTAATTAACTTATTTGTAATACAAATAATTTTCACTGTTTACAATGTTCTGTAAAAATATTGATTCACGCGGACGAAGTCGCAAGCACTTGCTAGTATAAAGTAAAATGAAAAACCTTCGATTCAACACATCAGATTCATTTGTCAGCAAATAACAGTTACGCAGTGTTGCAAATTAACGTTTCCCACAACAGAAATTTGTACACATTTATTTTAACCCAATATTTTACTTCAATGATTCGTAAAATAACCAACAAAACACAAACAGGCACCTCGGGAACTTCCCAATTGCTCTGGTGGCCTATATTTTGCGCTTGAAGTATTTAGAATACCTACAAAAGTTTTCCAATTTATTACCTACAATAGAACTCGATTTGGTAACTTCGTTAATCTATAAAGACCCGTGGATGCAAATTTAGTTAGTCTGTGACTTTTAATTTAATTATTTTTATTGATTGAACAATAAATGTATATCCATATATAGTAAGGATTGACATGATTAATTGAGACATGCTCAACTAAGCTAATATTATTAAAATTAAAATAAATGTATTCTGAGTGTAGCAAACGCGCATGCAGTTCCTTAAACCACTGCCACCCATGGACATCTGTAACAAACATCGAATATGGCTGTACGAGGGACTATTAGTTAGTCCTGTTAGTGGTTAATATTACTTAGTGACTGTGGGAGTTTAGAGTGTTGGTGTAAGTTAGTCCTAGCACAGTATTATAGTGCCTAGTTAAATATACCGACTAAGAAAAAAAAAAGTTTAATCATTTATACAACCTATCCAACATATCGCATTCTTAATTATATACAGACTTAATAACACATAGGATTGAATTGAGTTACGCATGCTCACAGGCTTCTGTTAACGTCATCTATGATTTCAAATTGAAATATCAGCGAAATTCGCATTCTTTGTTGACACAACATAACATGGGTCTCTTTCATTAATGTGTTTTTGCACCGGACAAATTTGGTTTTTTGGCAGAATGGTTTTTTGCGATTTCCCAAAAATCTACTTTTTTGAGTTAAGCCCGTATATCATTAAGCGTGCGATATATTCTATTTATATTATGTTTAGTTTATGGAATTTGAACTAATAAACAGGTCTAATTCCCGCAATCTTACTACTAATAAATACCTTTTAATAAACTTACATTATTATCTACAAATACTAACTGGACTAAAACTAACTATCCTGATGATCCTGATGCAGCTATGGGCAGGAGTGGCCATACTGCATGCCTGCTTACTACCTCCATCACATAATACTTGCAAAATTATGTCACCTACAAAATGTAATACAATGTAGTTTAGTTATAGTTAATGATAAGTTATAAAAATTGCATTGGACGAAGTCGGGGACATTGGCTATAACGTCTTTATTGACTCAATATTTGCATCGTATTACATTGTAAACACAGCTTAGAGTAATAAATTATTTATTTGGATCGTTCTATAACTTACAGTGGTATGCTTGTATCCAAACTATCTAAGTTGTATGTAGCGTAAAGTTATTGTAATTACGTGCTTAGAACTATTCCGTGTTCACACAACTACGAGTCTATACGTATTATTTTATACGTAAGCTAGAGTTCTTTACTGGAAATGCTTCAGATGCTTTTCATTTACATACGTACGTTACATTACGTATTTTTGAATTCACTAAATGCATAAAAAGCAAATGATTTAGTTTTTTAAAGTCATACCTCGGTTGTCAGTGTTTCCACTTCCCCTCATTTCCTTCCCTTATTGGATTATAAACCTAATATATGTTACTTGAATATAAATGAACTAAGTATCCCTATTACTTGAAAGAAAACACTATTACGTGAAGAAAACTCGAATTATTATATTTTTTCTGTGCCGCCACTATAATTATTTTACAAATTAGTTCACGATATTATTTTTTAAACAAAGATTAATAAGTCCAAAATAATAATCTTAATCTGTCTAATATTTTTGTAAAACAAATGTAACATTATGTTTGGCGCTTACGTTGATTATTTTCGGACGCGCGCTCACTATAGTCATCTCAACATTTACGTAAATGAAATAGTTCTTCTTCTCCTTCATAGTCCTCCGTGTCTGGTCCGTGATCCGTCCGCTTCAGTTTCAAGTGTGGATCGAGGTATATATACTCTTAAGAAAGTAAAACAATATTGTCGTTATTTATAAAAGATAAGAAAGTAGTAAGCATAGCAGCGGACAGCAGCTAGTAAATACCTGACGTCCAAGTATTTTGTAATAATATTATAACATTAAAACAACATAGTCACTAAGGATTGTCTTCCCCCAATGGTAGGAATCTAGCAGAATAGCAGCGCTGTTGGAGCTTTTCCACAGCAAATTGCTGAGTTAGACTGGTTTTTGTCGCCGCTTACTTACCTACTTACTCATAATCTTACCTACATCTAATTTTATGTCTGTTATGTTATGAGTGTAATCACATAGTATTAGTTTAGGTAACTAGTTGAAATTTACTTTAGCAACCTGTTAATGCTGTGTGATGTTGAGTCAAATAAAGTATTTTTGTATTGTATTGTATATTGAATATTACCAGCATACTCTTACT
>DWLO01003348.1:0-11108 GCA_018245335.1 Dalla quadristriga | reverse complement strand
GGCTGGCTGCGTTTTTTTGTCACGAATAGGCCCCGAAATCGTTGAAAGGATTTTGATGAAATTTTCAGGGATGAGGTAGGTACACTAACTTATTGTACAGGCATTGTTTTATCTCAATATGTCAAACAGTTTTTTAGTTAAAGCCCTTAGTGTCTGTCATTCCCAAGGGTTTGGAAGTCCTATTTTAACCATAATGTATATTTTAAGTTTTTCTTCCATGTTGGAGCATGAAATGTAGGAGCTTAAGTTATCGCGCGATGCGGTGGCATGCCAATGTAATCTGCGGAGCGGACGCAGCGCCCTGCCTCCCCGAATAACTTCCGCATAACATGCCTGTAACATACACAACTCACTAATCTAGACAGATGTGTATAGGGGATACATTCAGGTTTACTAAAAACAGCCTCGTATTATAATATGCTGACACTGGTGCTGACATAATACCTTTGCCCAGGTTATCACGTGATGCAAGTGGATTAATAAGGACAATTCTTCGAATATTCAGGCGTGCGTAATCTCTGGAGTTTTGGATTTGTGTTTGTGTTGTTAGTTTCTTTCTTTTTCATACAATTTGTCTTCTTACTTGAATGGTACGGGCATATAGGCGGGACTAAGCAGCAGTGTTGGAGTTTAGAAGTTAGGAAAGTCGCGAGTGTCTATTTGCATTGTGAACGCGTAGCGCACGCGCGACGACACTCCGCGCGCCGCTCTCGCCGCGGTCGCTCATGCCGCGCGACACACGCAAATCGAGACCGCGATAACTAGCGCCGCCGCTCAAACTTCGACCGAGTTTCATTTGTTTCATTCTAATGTCGAGGATTTGAGTAGAGGTCCAGATGAGGGTCCTTAGCGGAATGCGGGTGCTGAGGCGGCGGGGGTGGCGGTGAGCGCGCGATGCCCGGGCAGCCGCGCGCTCCGGCGGCGCGATGAGCGCGCGTCGCACGATTCCCGCGCGTTCACCTCGCTTGCACGCGTGTTTTCGCGCGCGATTTTTCCTGCTCCTCGTTTTGACTTTGGCTCAAGCTCAGTAAGTTCTGCTATAATATAAAAATGAAATTTAGTGAGGCTGTATGTTTGTTACTCAATCACGCAAAAACTACAAAACGGATTCATCTGAAATTATGCGTGAAGATAGCTTAAACTCTGGAAAAGGACTAAAACTACTTTTCCTCCAAAAATCGTCCCCTGACGGGGTGGAATATCGGTGAAAGTTTGTATGGAAAAACGCAATTTACTTCATAACGCGGCGGGAAATGTCCAGTATAAAGTACTTATAAACATGTCTAAACATACCTACCTACTGTAATAAAATAATACACTGTTATTAAATTAGAAAAACTGGTTTAGAGTACGAGTAAGTACAAGTTTTAGTAGGTAGTTACTACGTGACCATCAAAAATATCTGGTGCACAATAAATAGTGAAGAAAAGATCTTACACAGTCGTAAAATATGCCAAGTCTAAACCTTTCGTAAAATTGGTAATAATAATTTGTATCAAATCTAAAACTGCACAATAATTTTACGTCATATTCATAATTCCTTTATTTTCTAAAAACTGAAAAATTGATAACACGGATCAGTTAAAGGATTGTTTTTGAAAAGTGGTTGTTAAAAACGAAACAGACATCGACAAATGTTTATTTTCCTTTTCATTTACGTTTTCAAGACTTTGTAAACGCTCTACTTTCCGTGGCGCGTCCTGCCGACGGCCGTCGGCATTTCAGGACTTTACAACTTTTCATACACGGGCCTATAACCAGTTATTCCAAATGATGTACAATATGATTAATCGTTTGACTTTCTATTTATTATGTACAGTAGCACGTTATAGGAAATTAATAAAGCTTTGTTGAATATTTTAGTGCCCTCACAACATTCTTTGCATTTTTTTATGTTATTTTTAATCTTGCAAATATTTTGACAACTTGTAATGCACATAAAAATATATAACCCAAAGTATGAATATACTTGCAACCTATTACCTTAGTTAATAGGTTTCGCAATCGCAAGCGATGCCGTAGGTTAATTTCATATTGGATTTGTGAAATCCCGTCTGTAAATGGCAATTCTGGGTGAACCCCTGAGAGGGATCTTATTTGGGTAGCCATCTCTGTGGAAGATGTAATTTGATGTGGATTTGTCCGTAGATATGTTTGATTCGACCGTAATCACTGTCTTAGATAGGCGTGGCATTTAAATGGCAATTTAAAAGGACCAAACGTAGGTATATGGCCTAAACATTTTGGGTCTTTCGCTTTTTTCCTCAAATCGTTTTTATAAAACGGTTGTTAATTGTTTAATGATACTGTAAATAAGTGCAAGTAAGCTTAATAAATAAAAGTGGAGATTCATTTAAAATTTTAAATATTTTTCCGGTAAATTTGTTTGTAGATTACTAACACTTTATATGTTATCTAAGCCAATGCAAGCAAGGGTTAGGCGACTAAGGTTTAGTCTAAAAGGAAAAAAGTAAGTCGACATTATGGTCAAAGCGGTTTAACAGAACGATCGAAAATTAACATTTAAATGCACAGGGCCAAGTCGTAATTTTTGGCACATTCTTAAATTGACGTCGTTTTAAGTAGTCATGTTCCTTAATGATTTTTCCCTAGATTTGTCATCTTCGCCTAATTGGAAGCGCTTTATGTTCCGCTTCTGTTAATGACAAATAATTGACAATGTAAAGCATTCTCCCGATTAGTCGGGAGTAACTGTAACTAGGAGACATGTTAAACGTTTAATCGCAGTTGGCACTACCCTGTTCTTCCCCAATGGCGAAGAATACATTCCATTGAAAACTATATAATGTAACTGTTACATTATAAAGTCGCTTCGGCCTATATATAGCTATAGGGATAGAATGCTCTATGTTGTACACACGAAGTAACTACAGCAAGATCAACACTATACACAGAAGACAATGCAAAAGGAGGTCTTATCGCTATAGAGAAAGCTCTTCCAGACAACCTTGGTTGCCCAGTGGTTAGCTGATAGAGAATCTATTATGCATTAAGCTCGCCATTTGTACCCTGTACTTGTGTTATTGTGGTACAATAAAATTGAAGAAAATTAAAATAAATCTTTTGGGCAGAGGACAGAATGGACGAAAAGTAGGGTGTATAAATATGAAGGACTAATGAGATTAGATAAAGGCTGCGATATGACCTGCAGATTCAGCCAAGAGGCCGAGGAAACACCTATCCACGTCCTCCGTGCATGCGTTGCAATAGAACAAAGCAGAAGCCGACTACTTTGCGAAGCCTGGTCTCACCCTGCACCATCAGGGATCGAAACCTTAAAGGCAACATACGGTTCATTTAACCGGTTGGCCATTTTGATCAGATATTAAGCGAAAGAGTCAAGCTATAATAGATATATTCAGTCGCAGTGGCTTATGTGCCAGTACCCATATCCCGTTTCTCAAATAATAAAATAATAATAAAGATTAAATATTAGAAGTTAATCTGCGTTGTTTTGTAAGCGTGTTTAGCTTTAACACCTGTTTTGCAGAATGGAGCGAACTATTATCGTGGACAGGTTGGAGAACGTTACTCATACCGTGTCACGCATCCTAGACGGATACGATATACGGCTGAGGCCCAATTTCGGAGGTAATTTTCACATTCATTTTTAATTTAGGCATATATGTGTACCAATCAATCCCTATGTGTACATATCATCAACAGCTTATAATTGTCCACTAATCACAACGCTGGGCAGGCGGGTTGGTGACCGCAGTCGATGGTGATTGTTGCATAGAGGACGTTGCTACTCATTCTCCATTATATTCTCATAGTCGCCTCGTACGACACCTGCGGGAAGGGGAGGGGCGGAGACAATTGTATTCTGTTCTGCCCTCACCACACCGCATATACATAGTCACTTAAAAAGTTTGGCAACAGTGTAGCTATAAGTTAAATTTGTTTTTTATGTAATGAGAATAGCAAACGAACATGCAGCCCCATCAACCACCGCCGCCCATGGACATTTGTGACCAAAGTCGAATAAGACTGCGCGAGGGACTGTTAGTTCATGAATCGTGTTAGTATTAGGTGTGTTAATAGGAATATTAATTAGTAAGTACTCGTTAGGACTGTGGGAAAAACACACGTAACCTCGAAAATCTGGGATTCTAAATCGGTTTTCCAAGTGAGATGCCTACCGAATTTAACATATATCTTAACTTTTCAGTAGTACATTTGATAAATATTTATGTATTTTTTAATATAAACCAGCTAAACACAGATATATTTAGAATTCTGTTTTTAGAAGTATAACACGCAATGCTGTATTCTGGTTTGAAAGGAGAGAGGCACTACAGTTGAGTGGCAATTCACTCCATCTCAGAACATTCAATGTCAAAAGTATCGCCCTAAGGAATGTAAAGGTTTCGACTTTCGTTGTTAAAATTACAGTAATTATGGTGTTATTGTTTCGAGTGTTTGAAAATATTACAAAAATTACCGCCCGTTTTATAAATTTTCCTGAAGTATAAATTCAATATAAATCAATTTGCCTTTGTAAGAATTTTAATTAGACTTAGGTACAAATTGTACAATAACTTGCGTTATCCTGTATAGGAAATCAATCTCCGTAAAGCGCATCAAGGGAAACGGGCAATATCAACCACCCTCCATACATATCTAACCGTTGTAGTTACTGGGAACAACATAGGTACAAGTGTATTGCAAAAGGTGACACGTTCACTCGGTGCATGCAATTTTTGCTGGAAATAAAATCACACAAATTCTGCTTCAAAATTCAAACCGAAATGTTTCAGTGTCTGAAACATGAGCGTCTCATCTAAGTTGACCTTATGGCAAGCTTCGGACGTAAGCTGAATGCATATTGGATTTGCCTTGTAAACAGAATATGCGTAGCGGTCAGCGGTCCGCTAGCAATATGACGAATGTGCTTCCTTGTATAAAATGTTATTGGTTTTTAGGTGACCCGCTCCACGTCGGCATGGATCTAACTATTGCTAGTTTTGACGCTATATCGGAAGTTAATATGGTAAGAGCTACAGTTTTTCTACCAGGAAATTCCACATGAAAAGAAAATTTATGTTAATACCCAACCATTATCTACTTGAACTAATCGACATACCGCTGCAGTTTCTTTGTTATGTAGAGCCTGAACGGGGTCATTTAGGCTTTTGCGTGACAATAGAAACCGCCGAAACTGAGAACAAAATATTTTTGTGAAGTACCTTTATAGCACCGAAAAATGTTGCTTACACGGAAAATTTATTTTGCTATTGTATTGAAATACAAAAGAAAAATGTTTTGCTTTGTATGAAGCATGGGATGCTAGAGTTAAGTAATTATAGCTCAGTAATTATGAAATTAAAAATTACCAACGAGCCCAAACTTGATACATGCACTATTGGGCAGTGCTTAGCTCTAGTAGCGATTTATAAGTACTATTTTGCAACCCTCGAAATCATGCGTTATGTATAAATAATACTTACTTAAATAAATTAAGCAAATCCGTTTTCAATTGTGGTAACTACCTATTTTAACTTTTTGAAAGGGAAATATAGTCGTTTTTAACTGCACTTAGGATTATTGATGTAATATTAAAGTAAGTTATTCAATATTAAATTTTGAAATTAAGTACAGCGATCACATCTAAAACTTAATTAATATTAAATAGACACACAAAGTTTACTGTGTTACTAGTCGGAAAGGAAGGCGAAGGTTTCGGAGGGGTCAGAAGTAGCGTGATTCCTTCCATACTACCACGTAGTAATTTTAAGTAAGTCCCCTTGTTTCTTTTTTTAAGCTTGGCTGATACACTATCGTGTGTCTAGATCAATAATATGATGTCGTTAGGTTGTACATACTTTAGCCTTACTTCTTGTGATATTTTGTCAAGTTTCGGAAGCGAGACGGCTTCTTTGTCGGCATTTCGACAGCCCTCAAGAATGTTTTTGGGTCAAAACAAGGATGTCGCTCTCGAGCTCGTTCATCGTAATTCATTAAGCTTTTAATAGCAGTAAAAGAGAGCAAGGCCGTGTCCACTTGACATACATTGTCGCCGGTCGTCAATGACCGAGGGGCGGCGTGCTGCGTCAGCCAATCGATGCTCGCCTCAGACCGCCAACGCCACTCACAACCGTCTCAAGACGCCCACCACACATTAAAACAAACCCTACCTTTTGTGTATCATTACTATTTGTGTATACTGTATACTCCTTAAGAGGCCTGTCAAGTTTCGCGTGTCTCTGGCTCGCACATTCTAACATTTTCAATGTTAAAGTCTAGGTCGACTTTTGAAAATTTTGATTCATTATCATTGTTGACAATAAAATTATGGATATTTTAGGTGCATTAAAATTTTCGTATACTAAGGTATTGATAGAGAAAAAGGGCGAAAACAATTTGTAAATTTTCTCGCCGCGACCGCAACGTAGCTCTTTTGTCCATAGTGTAATAGAGAAACTTTGCCTGTCAGTATTTCGATACTATTACAAAATGGTGTTTTCAGCTTCTGTTTTATTCAGGATGAATGAAACAGAAGGAAATGAATTAGAGCCTTTTTTAATTTCCTTAAGCAACTGATTTAGAGCTATTACAAAATTCTATTGTACTACATTGACTACAATATTTTATAATCGTATCGAACTACCGACAGGCAGAGTTTCTGCTTAACTTCATAAAACAGTAGAATGATTTTAAGAAATGAGGTATCAGGGTATTTATAACATTACCCCATCCTGCGATATAAGCGGAAAAAAAATCGTTTATTTTTGTACTTGGTATGACATTATTCAGATATTTTTATACATTGTTATTTTCCTTTAAGACCTTAGCCGCCTTAGATTGGATATTTATTCTAATAGACTTAATTTTTTACAGGATTACACAATAACTCTTTATTTAAACCAGTATTGGAAAGATGAAAGATTGGCTTTCGGATTGACGGAGGATGTACTCACTTTGTCCGGTGACTTCGCAGATAGGATTTGGGTCCCTGACACGTTTTTCGCTAATGATAAAAATAGGTGCGTATTGTTGGATACGTTTTGCTTATCTGGGATTTCTTTTGGTGTTAACATTACAAGGTATAGGGTAGCTGTACGTGCATATACTTAATTAAGTTCTGTACAAAGAAATGGACCTTTTCTTTTGGTGGCGTAAACATTTGGGTGGTTTATACATTATTGAACATTTTCAAGAAATACTTCAGAAAAAACGTTGGTTTCCTTTTACCGATTTATTTGAGTTGATTGTTTGCTTCGAAACAGTTTCTTTTCTCCATGCATTTATTTTTGTGGTAAATAAATTCCAAATTCAGTTAAGTTTTAACTACGCAATTATGTAGGGTGGTTAGGTGTACGAAAAAGCGTAGTGTAGTATGTTACTTCGCAAGGCCAAAGGAATAAAAAGCGCTACAGTTTCCAATTACTTCATCATTAACCTGTTAAACCTGGGCATGAGTATAATAAAATTGCAGTTTAAGAATGGCCTCATATGCCTTTAATGGCTAAGTCAAGGATCTCCTACGATTTTCCCTGTCCGGTGACGCTGTAAAAGGAAATTGGGTCAACATCAACTGTCGACAAGAAACAACAAATGTTTCTAATTTATTATTTTGAATTTCGAAGTCCGAACGAATGTTTTTTTTTGGGTAAATTCTTTAAACAAAATATGATTTCCAGTTTCCTCCACGACGTGACGGAGCGGAACAAGTTGGTGCGGTTGGGTGGCGATGGCAGCATCACGTACGGCATGCGCTTTACTGCCACGCTGGCCTGCATGATGGATCTCCACTACTACCCGCTGGACAGCCAAAACTGCACCGTCGAGATTGAAAGCTGTGTGACTCCATACACTCGTTACCAGGCTGGCTTGCATAGCTACATCATACGACTGTAGTCTAGCCTCACGTCAAGCCTAGCGCTCACTAGCGACGCCTGTAGATTCAAAAGTGTTGCCCTGTCTGTGTACAAGTGCAACATATTGAGTTTTAAGTTTGATATTTAATTTATTCTAAATCTCATTTGCTCTGAATGCACATGCCTGAATGCAGAGGGCTGACAAGTATTTTGGCATTACATTACTATGGTATAAGTTCATTACTAAATTGTAATTTAATTCTGGCAAGACCTAGTTAGTTAGGAGGCATTCTGTTGAAATATATCTAAAAAAACAATAATGTTAGTAACGAGCATAAATACGTTGTGAACTATTTGAAATTTGAAATCAGAGAATTTCAATATTCGAATAGTCAGAATCCCAGCATTCTAACGTCCTTCTATTTCCTACAGATGGATATACGGTCTCGGATGTGGTGATGTACTGGAAGGAGACGCCGGTGCGGGGGGTGGAGGAAGCGGAACTGCCGCAGTTCACTATATTGGGACACGAGACTAATGATAGGAAGGTATAGTTGACAACACCTGACTAACCCTACAATATAACGCAGCTCCAGTTCAAAATTATAAAGCGGTTAGTGGCCTCTATCTGTATAGGAAAACAGGAGTATTTCGTGAGTTCTTAGATCGTCCGACGGTTTCCCAAGGGATTTAACAACTGCGTCTGACAAAGGAGACCGATGACGGCGTAGCATGCGCTCAACAATTTTGTGACTAGCTAGCAGTCATCAACTACCTTAAAACGCTCAAACTGGCCTTACTGTTATTTCAAACATTAACGATTGAAAAAAACAGCAGAATTAACATCCCCTCCTAACCTCTCGATAATAAATAAATCAATCACTGATCTCCTCTCTTACTCATTGGAAAATGTTTCAATGTTCATAAAATACTTAGGTAGGTACCTACTTCATTTTAACAGGAAGGGCTTTTAAGATAAGTTTTGTGGCTATATATTAAGTTTATCCGAAAATATTCTACTTTGTTTATTGTAACTACATTACTCTAAGAGAGCAAGCAAATTGCTGGCATTCCAGAGATGTGCGTACAGCGTGAACGACTCGAGAAGTTAGGCTCAACAAAATCACTCCATTTACCTTACTGAATTCCTTAACTTACGCTATAAATTGTACATGGTAGCACCCTAACTCCGAAGTGTATCTATCCATTAAAGACGTGAACATTCCAGGAAAAGCTGGCGACAGGCGTCTATCAACGGCTATCGTTAAGTTTTAAGCTACGCAGGAACATCGGTTACTTCGTGTTCCAAACTTACCTTCCGAGTATATTGATTGTGATGCTGTCTTGGGTGTCTTTCTGGATCAATCACGAGGCTACTTCGGCGAGAGTTGCTTTAGGTGAGATTTAAGTTATCCATGTTCATTTTCAATATTATCGCTGTGCTATAGTTGAATGGAAGATTTAAACGTCCTACCACAGATAAGATAATATTATTATAGGTAGTTACTTCGTACTTTTACTTTGGGGACTTTTTGACTTTTTGAAGTTATGCAATACAATGTCACTTGCTTTAGCGATGAAGGAAAGCATTGAGAAGAAACCTGCTGGGTCTGACACAAAGTTTTAAACATTTTACGGGCACGGTCATTATAAATACTTATGTTGCGACCCAGTCACAGGAGACGTGGTCAGGGCGTGATTTCCCCTGGCATTAACTCTGGTTTACACAACGCATGGCTGTAAGTTGAATTCCAAGTAGTTCAGGCATAGCTCACTCGCTCGCTCGGTCCTTCACACTTCTTGTGTGGATTGGTGAAGGATTAGTAGCTAAACCGAAAGTCTAGTTACGTAAAAAACGAAGAAAAACTATTTTTGCTGGTATGTATAGTCATAAACGACATTGTGAAGCATTTTAAAAATCTTAGTCAATATTCCTGTTAGTATACAGATGTACAAAAACTTTTCTGATATCATTTTTTAAAATGTCGACTTTAGCTTTCAGTTTAGTCCTTGTGATTTGGGGACGGACTACAGATTTGTTTTGTTTTTTTGTTATAAGTCTACCGCCTTCGCTGATATTGGCCCAAAAGGTCGCCTGGGAGAAACCGCGTTTAGCATTAAGGCCGCCTTTTGTACTACATGCTTTTTTATTTTTATTAAACCTTTATTGTCCCACTGCTGGGCAAAGGTCTCCCCCATGGACATGCTTTATGGTACGATAAAGAATTAATAAGAATATATTTTGTTGGGAAGTTTGGGTTGTTGTTTACTTAATTCTTCTGGTTTAGGTATAACAACGGTGCTCACCATGACGACGATAAGCACGGGAGTGCGCAGCAGCCTCCCTCGCATCTCCTACGTGAAGGCAATCGACATCTACCTCGTGATGTGCTTCGTGTTCGTCTTCGCCGCTCTGCTGGAGTACGCCGCCGTCAACTACACGTACTGGGGCGCCAGGGCGAGGAAGCGAGCCAAGTTAAAAAATCGCGACCAAATGTCCACGAGCACCAGTGTTGAGAAAGACCTGAAAAGCACCTCCGGTAAGATAGATAGATAGAATACTCTTTATTGTACACACAAAGTAATTACAGCAACTAATATACACAGAAGACACAGTACAAAAGGCGGTCTTATTAATCGGATTAAGAAAATCACTAGGCTATCATCGCTTACTTCTACCCTACCCTGATCGACACCACCCCATGCCGTCCTGTGCCCTCTGAATCCCGCCGATTTCTTCATGTCCTCAGCCCACCTTGTCTACGAGCGGCCTGTGCTCCTCAGTATTTAATATTCCACACTAATCGCAAAAGGTTTATGAATTCAAAAGCCCCGCCTGCCTAGCCCCGCCGGCTAAGTGAACTTCCGCCGTCTCTTGTGAATACTTATAGCGTAATTCATTCCAGGCTGTACACCACAGGGCCTCCAGACCACGACCAAATTTGCTGGGTAAGCATGGTATGAGAAGACTTGAAGAGAAGACTTTGGAGCTTTATAGGATCTTACGAAACCCATAAACATCTAAAGTAAGCGACTTTTCACGGGCCAAGCTACGCCGTAACAGAAGAAGAGTAAGGGCATAGTCCACCACGCTGGCCAAGTGCGGCAGGTTAATTGTGTACTTGTACAGGTAATTGTGTACTTGTACGTGTAATTGTGTACTGAAGACGAGACTTTCGGTATCGCCTTGACGTGATTTTTCTTGAAAATTATAACTTTAACGACTCCGACCGACGTCTTTAGAGTTCAAATTTTCACGAAAAATCC